>CAWUFW010027423.1:0-26782 GCA_963921515.1 Calotriton arnoldi | reverse complement strand
AGTGCTTGTCCCAGCGCAAGGTTCTTTAGTTAAAGTAACATAATGGCAGACGCGTTTCAGCAGGTTAGCTTTCTTCAGTGCCTGTTACAGAGGCAGATCCTTACACCTGGGGGTAATTTGAATATTGCATTGGCCAATCCCAGTGGAGCCTTGTCAAGGCCCCTCCTCTGCCTCTCAGCTGTGCATCACCTTGCGCTGACAATCCAGACTGCTGCATGCTGGTATGTGGAGTCCTTTGTGGATTCCCATTGAGTAATTGGGAAATCCAAAACACCAAGTGGTGTCCCAACAATGTGGCCCTTGGACCTCACTCCGCCGCAGCTGCCTGCCTTGGTAAGTACCTATGTAGTTGCTGAAAGCACTCATGTCTCCCTCGCAGTTAATACTGCTCCTCTCCCCCCATGCAGTTGTGTATTTACACTGTGGTAATAAAACTGCGTGGGGCGGCAACGCGTTTGCATTTTCCATACAAAGTCCAAAATTGCTGGCTCCCGCGTTGCTGCCAGACCGATAGGGCGTGCCGGTTGCCAGTGCCTGCAATACTGGCCAAACATGAAGACCAAGCCCCACTCACTGTTAAAAAAGGGTCCAACACCGCCAGGTTGAGATGAAATGGATTTATTCAGAGTGCTTGTCCCAGCGCAAGGTTCTTTAGTTAAAGTAACATAATGACAGACGCGTTTCAGCAGGTTAGCTTTCTTTAGTGCCTGTTACAGAGGCAGATCCTTACACCTGGGGGTCATTTGAATATTGCATTGGCCAATCCCAGTGGAGCCTTGTCAAGGCCACTCCTCTGCCTCTCAGTTTAGAATCACCTTGCGCTGACAATCCAGACTGCTGCAAGCTGGTATGTGGAGTCCTTTGTGGATTCCCATTAAGTAATTGGGAAATCCAAAACACCAAGTGGTGTCCCAACAATGTGGCCCTCGGACCTCACTCCGCCGCAGCTGCCTGTCTTGGTAAGTACCGATGTAGTTGCTGAAACCACTCATGTCTCCCTCGCAGTTAATACTGCTCCTCTCTCCCCGTGCAGTGGTGTGTTTACACTGTGGTAATGAAACTGCGTGGGGGGGCAACGCGTTTGAATTTTCCATACAAAGTCCAAAACTGCTGGCTCCCGCGTTGCTGCCAGACCGATAGGGCGTGCCGGTTGCCAGTGCCTGCAATACTGGCCAAACATGAAGACCAAGCCCCACTCACTGTTAAAAAAGTGTCCGACACCGCCAGGTTGAGATGAAATGGATTTATTCAGAGTGCTTGTCCCAGCGTAAGGTTCTTTAGTTAAAGTAACATAATGGCAGACGCGTTTCAGCAGGTTAGCTTTCTTCAGTGCCTGTTACAGAGGCAGATCCTTACACCTGGGGGTAATTTGAATATTGCATTGGCCAATCCCAGTGGAGCCTTGTCAAGGCCCCTCCTCTGCCTCTCAGCTGTGCATCACCTTGCGCTGACAATCCAGACTGCTGCATGCTGGTATGTGGAGTCCTTTGTGGATTCCCATTAAGTAATTGGGAAATCCAAAACACCAAGTAGTGTCCCAACAATGTGGCCCTTGGACCTCACTCCGCCGCAGCTGCCTGTCTTGGTAAGTACCGATGTAGTTGCTGAAACCACTCATGTCTCCCTCGCAGTTAATACTGCTCCTCTCTCCCCGTGCAGTGGTGTGTTTACACTGTGGTAATGAAACTGCGTGGGGGGGCAATGCGTTTGCATTTTCCATACAAAGTCCAAAACTGCTGGCTCCCGCGTTGCTGCCAGACCGAGAGGGTGTGCCGGTTGCCAGTGCCTGAAAAACTGGCCAAACATGAAGACCAAGCCCCACTCACTGTTACAAAAGGGTCCGACACCGCCAGGTTGAGATGAAATGGATTTATTCAGAGTGCTTGTCCCAGCGCAAGGTTCTTTAGTTAAAGTAACATAATGGCAGACGCGTTTCAGCAGGTTAGCTTTCTTTAGTGCCTGTTACAGAGGCAGATCCTTACACCTGGGGGTCATTTGAATATTGCATTGGTCAATCCCAGTGGAGCCTTGTCAAGGCCCCTCCTCTGCCTCTCAGCTGTGCATCACCTTGCGCTGACAATCCAGACTGCTGCATGCTGGTATGTGGAGTCCTTTGTGGATTCCCATTAAGTAATTGGGAAATCCAAAACACCAAGTGGTGTCCCAACAATGTGGCCCTCGGACCTCACTCCGCTGCAGCTGCCTGTCTTGGTGAGTACCGATGTAGTTGCTGAAACCACTCATGTCTCCCTCGCAGTTAATACTGCTCCTCTCTCCCCGTGCAGTGGTGTGTTTACACTGTGGTAATGAAACTGCGTGGGGGGGCAACGCGTTTGCATTTTCCATACGAAGTCCAAAACTGCTGGCTCCCACGTTGCTGCCAGACCGAGAGGGCGCGCCGGTTGCCAGTGCCTGCAATACTGGCCAAACATGAAGCCCAAGCCCCACTCACTGTTAAAAAAGGGTCCGACACCGCCAGGTTGAGATGAAATGGATTTATTCAGAGTGCTTGTCCCAGCGCAAGGTTCTTAAGTTAAACTAACATAATGGCAGACGCGTTTCAGCAGGTTAGCTTTCTTCAGTGCCTGTTACAGAGGCAGATCCTTACACCTGGGGGTCATTTGAATATTGCATTGGCCAATCCCAGTGGAGCCTTGTCAAGGCCCCTCCTCTGCCTCTCAGCTGTGCATCACCTTGCTGCCTGTGACAAAGGGCGAGTAGCCCGAAACGCGTCGGCTTTGAAAACGATGTGAGGTTCCCTGCCACCTACGCTCCAGCCTCCATTAAAGAAAAATTACAATCCACCAGTGCGGGCTCTTCCTTTGGGGGCATCCTTGTGTTTGGATGTTTTACAGCTGGCCCAGCCGTGGAGGAGCCCCGCCGCAGATGAGCGGACCAGTAGTGATGCCAATCGGCGATCACTAGTCGGAACGGTGGTTTCTATTGGAGGTGACAAGTGTGCAGTGTAGGTTTTGAGCGGGACACTCCATCGACCCACTGGGGCTTTTTTTTTAAAGAACTTTATTGGCGGAGTATGAGACAACTCACTAGAGGGACACTTTGTTGCACCACGTATACCAGGAGGCTGTGGGAACTGCCACGCCCATCGGGCAGGTATAAGGGGATTTAATTTAGGTGTGCAGAACTGCCTTGTACACTCCGTGAAAGGCCTGTGACAAAGGGCGAGTAGCCCGAAACACGTCGGCTTTGAAAAGGATGTGAGGTTCCCTGCCAACTAAGCTCCAGCCTCCATTAAAGAAAAGCTACAACCCACCAGTGCGGGCTCTTCCTTTGGAGGCAACCTTGTGTTTGGATGTTTTACGGCTGGCCCAGCCGTGGTGGAGCCCCGCCGCAGATGAGCGGCCAGTAGTGACGCCAATCGGCGATCACTAGTCAGAACGGTGGTTTCTACTGGAGGGGACAAGTGTGCAGTGTAAGTTTTGAGCGGGACACTCCATCAACCCACAGTTTTTTTTTTATAAAGAACTTTATTGGCGGAGTATGAGACAACTCACTAGAGGAACACTTTGTTGCACCATGGTATACCAGGAGGCTGTGGGAACGGCCACGCCCATCGGGGCGGGTATAAGGGGATTTAATTCAGGTGCGCAGAACTGCCTTGTTCACTCCGTGAAATGTCTCTGACAAAGGGCGAGTAGCCCGAAACTCGTCGGCTTTGAAAAGGATGTGAGGTTCTCTGCCAACTATGCTTCCGCCTCCATTAAAGAAAAGTTACAACCCACCAGTGCGGGCTCTTCCTTTGAGGGCAACCTTGTGTTTGGATGTTTTACGGCTGGCCCAGCCGTGGAGGAGCCCCGCCGCAGATGAGCGGACCAGTAGTGACGCCAATCGGCGATCACTAGTCGGAACGGTGGTTTCTACTGGAGGGGACAAGTGTGCAGTGTAGGTTTTGAGCGGGACACTCCATCAACCCACTGGGGTTTTTTTTTTAAAGAACTTTATTTGCGGAGTATGAGACAACTCACTAGAGGAACACTTTGTTGCACCACGTATACCAGGAGGCTGTGGGAACGGCCACGCCCATCGGGCGGATATAAGGGGATTTAATTCAGGGGCGCAGAACTGCCTTGTACACTCCGTGAAATGCCTGTGACAAAGGGCGAGTAGCCCGAAACGCGTCGGCTTTGAAAAGGATGTGAGGTTCCCTGCCAACTACGCTCCAGCCTCCATTAAAGAAAAGTTACAACCCACCAGTGCGGGCTCTTCCTTTGGGGGCAACCTTGTGTTTGGAAATATATATATATATTCACGCTCACTTTCCTTCCCTCTCTGGATCGAAAAAGGCACTCACAGGGGTCTTTGTCGTTAAACAGCTTTAATTCATACAGCCAACATGACGCGTTTCGGCTTGCGCCTTAGTCTAAACATTAGACTAAGGCGCAAGCCGAAAAGCGTCATGTTGGCTGTACGAATTAAAGCTGTTTAACGACAAAGACCCCTGTGAGTGCCTTTTTCGATCCAGAGAGGGAAGGAAAGTGAGCGTGAATATTGACGCGGACGCACCTCCGCGATATATATATATATATATATATATATATTATCTACTGGCGGTCGCCAGTAGATAGTTATAGTTAGGACCTATTTTCCATAGGAAATCCGCAACACTCTATTTGAAATAACTCTTGCGTCGGTTGACGAATCTTCGGGAAATTTTCAAACTTTATGGCCCGCTCTGGTCCGCTCCTACCCTGAAAGTTTCGGGGTGATTCGTCAAGCGGGGGCCGAGAAAAGAGGGGGGTCCCAAAATGTGTTTTCCCCATTCATTTTCCCATAGGAAACTTTAGCCACGGCTACAGCCCGAACTGCTGAACGGAATTACACAAAATTTGGCAAAGAGGTAGTTCTTGGTTCAGAAAGAACCCTTTTTGTTAAATGGTGTAAATCCGTTCAGTAGTTGCGGAGAAATTAAAAAAATAAGAGTCAAAAAATCAATTTCCCATAGGAAACTTTATGCAAGGCTACAGCCCGAACTGCTGAATGGAATTACACCAAATTTGGCAAAGAGGTAGTTCTTGGTTCAGAAAGAACCCTTTTTGTTAAATGGTGTAAATCCGTTCAGTAGTTGCTGAGAAAATCAAAAGTAAAAACACATATATATCTGGGCGGAGCCTAACCACACATGTCATCGTGAGATCTGATTGGCTGTCAGCACCTCATCCTGGAATTGCTGGCAGCCATCTTGGGACCAATATAAATGATAGTACCCCATTGAAATGCATTGTAGTGAATCGAAGATTTTGAGGGTTACCAAAAGGAGAACTATAAAGGGTGATAACAGACTTTAGTTACATTAGAATTCATTTGTTGATGGTACCATACTAATTTTAGGAATTGTGGTGTGTTCTAAGGTGATTTTACCCTGTGAAAAACCTTCTGCTGGGATATCATGAATCATGTTTGAGAGAAAACTATTTTCACATGCTTGTCCCATACAGTTTTGGAAGGTGCTCCAGAAGCTAAAATGAGAGCATATTTTCTGTAAATTCACATTATCTTTCTCAGTCATGTGAGAATGAAGTCTGACATTCTCAGTAAAACATGTACATCCAACAATGGCAGAGACTGTCAGTTGATTCCTTTGTGTTCTACTGCAGCTTCCCAGAGTGTTCTAAAGAACAACTAGAGTGCTAACAGCCTTACTTATGACAAAAGTATGGCACACCTGAAGCCATCTTGATTGGAATAAACTGGTAACACTTAAAACATTTAATTTAAAAAGGAACAAAATGATGGGGTTCATTTTGTCATAGAAATTATGGTTAGTGCTGTAGAAAGAAAAATTAGGACATGTTTCAAGTGTGATCTCAAATATCTTCCTGTTATATTTCAACAGGAGCAGCCTGTCAGTTGATGCCTTTGTGTTCTACTGCAGCTTCCCAGAGTGTTCTAAAGAACAACTAGAGCGCTAACAGTCTTACTTATGACAAAAGTATGGCACACCTGAAGCCATCTTGATTGGAATAAACTGGTAACACTTAAAACATTTAATTTAAAAAGGAACAAAATGAGGGGGTTCATTTTGCCATAGAAATTATGGTTAGTGCTGTAGAAAGAAAAATTAGGACATGTTTTAAGTGAGATCTCAAATATCTTCCTGTTATATTTCAACAGGAGCAGCCTGTCAGTTGATGCCTTTGTGTTCTACTGCAGCTTCCCAGAGTGTTCTAAAGAACAACTAGAGTGCTAACAGCCTTACTTATGACAAAAGTATGGCACACCTGAAGCCATCTTGATTGGAATAAACTGGTAACACTTAAAACATTTAATTTAAAAAGGAACAAAATGAGGGGGTTCATTTTGCCATAGAAATTATGGTTAGTGCTGCAAAAAGAAAATTTAGGGCATGTTTTAAGTGAGATCTCAAATCCTCTTCTATTTCATTAGAAAATTCTGACATGCAGACTGAAACAATCACTTTCAATACCAGCAGTAGACTTCCAGTTAACTCCTTGGTGAGCAGTAGCTTTACTACAGTGATCTAATGAACAACTTGTTAGAGTGCTAACATTCTGAATTTATGGCAAATGTGTGACACATCTGAATGCCTTCTTGATGGAATCAAAGTAAAAAACTGAAAGCATTTCCTACTGAGGAGACTATTGAGATGTCATCAGTGATGTCATGAGTGATGTCACTGACCATGTCATGAGTGATGTAATATGTGACGTCATCAGCAGTGCATTGTGGAGCGCATGAGTTATAGTTAGCTGAACTAACTATAACGGGGGAATTTCTATGGTTTTGTACGAGTGAAGTGTCCAACTAACTATAACGCCCCTGAAACCTATGGTTTTTTCAGTGAATATATATATATATATATATATATATATATATATATATATATATATATGTTTCGGCTTGCTGGAAGCCTTTATCAATCTATATATATAAATGAAAAAAATTGCCTCCAAGTCGGTTATAAAGCATTCGATCTTTCGCCCAAAATAGTAAACGGAATCGATAACTCACAGAGTGCCGGTCCATCTTGCTTTAAGCAGTTTCACTATAAGATACAAAAGCATACTTTATTTTACACTCGTACAGCGAAACAGAGACCGACAAATGTTCTGCTCAGCAGATATTAATTCCTTCAGCGTTGTCTCTTGTGTTACCGCAGATGAAACATTGCACAACAAACTACTTATCCCCACAGAGCTTGTCCTTTTTATTTGATCATGTAAATGAGGTGTAAGAGTAATTGCTTCTGGTGCTGGCTGGCTCCAGCGACCACAGAGGATCAATTCCATAAAAGCGAAGGCTATGGGATTACCCACAGCATTTTTTTCCAGAGCCTCATCTGACTATGCATGTCAGCCGCTACTATTCTCTTAAAAATGCCAGCTCTCAGTAGAGACGCTGCGCGCATTTTATGAGCAGGTATCAACATCCGGTCCACAGCTCACATAAGATAACAGTTTATAGCTGTAGGTGATCACAGATCAGGCTTCCGCAGATGTTGCACCTATATCACTCATGTGACCACATACACGTATTTACTTATATGCTTATTGTAACAAAAAGATGCTGGAAAGCTCAAATCATATTCATAAGTTAAATTACATAATTAGTTGACAATTTAATGGAGTATGATTAGTATGTATTGGCATGTATTTTATTACGATTACAGCCCGATTTTTACTGCTTAAGAACGCAGGCTTTAAATTCAAAATGTAGGCCTTTACGACTAACGAGACTGTTTTGGAATTTGAAATTCCTGTCAGTTGCATGTTTAAAAAAACAGAATATAATTAAATATTGATGTTAACAACCTTGAGTGTTAGCCATTGAGCATTCCAACTAAATGCTAAAATAATTTTCGGTGCCCTCTCAAACGCATTTTTTCGAATTCCTAATATCCGATGGTTAAAATATGGCTAATTTCACACTGCAACTAAATTCTAATAAATGCTTCAATGGTCCCCAAAAGCCTGTAGGTGATTATATAGGCAGAGAATTGTGACACTAATGTTCTCCAGGCGCTGATAGGTGACAGGGCGGTGACTAATGTTCCTTTGTCACGTGTACTTCAGGCGTGCTGCGGTCTGTACGGAACCGCTAACTCCTGTTATTGCTTCTCTGGAGTTGCTTCCCCGAAAGCCTGTGATAACAGTGGTAGGTAGCTAGCATCTAGATGGCCTGTATCGGTCCTTGCTGAACTCCAGCATTTTGTTCTCCATAAATGCAATGAATGCTTTTTAAGTTCCTGAGGTAGGACGTCTGTCCAAGTGTGAACTCTGCTATCTTAAACAGGGCTTGTGCCTTCTTGGTTGGCCAACTCTCACTGGCTTCTGCTTACCTTATACTATGATAAAATCGTGTGTGCAATATAATAGAAACAGCTAGGGATTAATTTAGAGGTGTGCTCTAATAGGATCCTAGTCTGATTCTTAAAAGTCCATGCTGGACTAACTCACTCTATCTACATACACCTTGAGAAAGCTGCCCTCTTTCTCTAGCTTTGGATATACAGGGCATTGTCTTGACTTCCTACTAAGTCGCTACTTGGTCAAGAACTTGTTATGACATCTTGGGAAGTTGCCTCCTCATTTGTCTCCCAGGTGTAATGTACTCTCTGGCCTGCTGTGGTCCCTGTATTCTGCTATTTGGAGTGTGTCTTGCGAGCCCAGTGGTGAATGGTGGTGAGGGAAAGAGGAGTCTGTACTATATACATGCCAATGTGCGAGGCGCTATAATTACTATGACTCGTAGCAACAACATGAAGAGAGCTCTCCATTTATGTACATTGTCCATGTCACCTGCCTGAAAAGTTGTTCATCTGAGCTGGCCTGGTCTGCCCCAATATACAACTAAATGGGCCTGTGAAAACAAATTACAGAACATGACATTGCACAGCCTCTAACACTGCTCGGACTTTGGGGTATAGGCGAACTGGTATTTGACCTGGCCCAGCCTGTGTTAGAGCCATTATTCACATTGCTTCTTCTACCGACTGTCTGACAATGCGGTAGGTGTTGTAAGCAGTGCAGTATATGACCATGTCTGGATGTCTGCTCTCCTGCCACAACAAACTCCAGAGAGTGGGAAGAGGGAGCGATAAGACTTCGCAGGTGATTGTCAAGTGTAAAATAAACAGGACAATGCTTCGCATTCAAATCCTGCCCACCGCCCCCTTCTGCTCAGATCCCCGTGTCCTGAGAGAAGACTTCATTCCTCCTTAAACTAAATGTCCGTCTCCCTCCTTGATTAACCCCAGACCTACTGGTCATCTGACTTTTAAATCCTTCAAGTCTCCTCCCCACCTTTCTTCTCTCAATGCAGGAAAGGGTGCGAAGTTTGCCTAATGTCTGCCTAACATATATTGGTCAAAGCGATACAAAAAGGGATGATGGACCGAACGTTTGAGCCAATCAAACACTCACCCCCAGTCAACTGATCTGGGTTTAATCCATCATCATTCTTTAGCTCACTCCACCACCCCAGTTCAGACATGGCCATATGCAAATCAGTCTGACCCTGTGCCTCATGGGAACAGTCCAGCACGAACTGCCAAGCCATGTCTTCCCTGGACCGGAAACAAGCATCCTAGGACCGGTTTCTGGCATTCCAGCCGTCATCAGCCAGGCTTGCTTGAATCCAGTGGCAAAGTGAACAAGGGACCCACGTCTGGGCATACCCCCGCCAACTTAGGGCGAACAAAGCGATACAAAAAGGGATGATGGACCGAACGTTTGAGCCAATCAAACACTCACCCCCAGTCAACTGATCTGGGTTTAATCCATCATCATTCTTTAGCTCACTCCACCACCCCAGTTCAGACATGGCCATATGCAAATCAGTCTGACCCTGTGCCTCATGGGAACAGTCCAGCACGAACTGCCAAGCCATGTCTTCCCTGGACCGGAAACAAGCATCCTAGGACCGGTTTCTGGCATTCCAGCCGTCATCAGCCAGGCTTGCTTGAATCCAGTGGCAAAGTGAGCAAGGGACCCACGTCTGGGCATACCCCCGCCAACTTAGGGCGAACAAAGCGATACAAAAAGGGATGATGGACCGAACGTTTGAGCCAATCAAACACTCACCCCCAGTCAACTGATCTGGGTTTAATCCATCATCATTCTTTAGCTCACTCCACCACCCCAGTTCAGACATGGCCATATGCAAATCAGTCTGACCCTGTGCCTCATGGGAACAGTCCAGCACGAACTGCCAAGCCATGTCTTCCCTGGACCGGAAACAAGCATCCTAGGACCGGTTTCTGGCATTCCAGCCGTCATCAGCCAGGCTTGCTTGAATCCAGTGGCAAAGTGAGCAAGGGACCCACGTCTGGGCATACCCCCGCCAACTTAGGGCGAACAAAGCGATACAAAAAGGGATGATGGACCGAACGTTTGAGCCAATCAAACACTCACCCCCAGTCAACTGATCTGGGTTTAATCCATCATCATTCTTTAGCTCACTCCACCACCCCAGTTCAGACATGGCCATATGCAAATCAGTCTGACCCTGTGCCTCATGGGAACAGTCCAGCACGAACTGCCAAGCCATGTCTTCCCTGGACCGGAAACAAGCATCCTAGGACCGGTTTCTGGCATTCCAGCCGTCATCAGCCAGGCTTGCTTGAATCCAGTGGCAAAGTGAGCAAGGGACCCACGTCTGGGCATACCCCCGCCAACTTAGGGCGAACAAAGCGATACAAAAAGGGATGATGGACCGAACGTTTGAGCCAATCAAACACTCACCCCCAGTCAACTGATCTGGGTTTAATCCATCATCATTCTTTAGCTCACTCCACCACCCCAGTTCAGACATGGCCATATGCAAATCAGTCTGACCCTGTGCCTCATGGGAACAGTCCAGCACGAACTGCCAAGCCATGTCTTCCCTGGACCGGAAACAAGCATCCTAGGACCGGTTTCTGGCATTCCAGCCGTCATCAGCCAGGCTTGCTTGAATCCAGTGGCAAAGTGAGCAAGGGACCCACGTCTGGGCATACCCCCGCCAACTTAGGGCGAACAAAGCGATACACATGGTGGTGAGGGAAAGAGGAGTCTGTACTATATACATGCCAATGTGCGAGGCGCTATAATTACTATGACTCGTAGCAACAACATGAAGAGAGCTCTCCATTTATGTACATTGTCCATGTCACCTGCCTGAAAAGTTGTTCATCTGAGCTGGCCTGGTCTGCCCCAATATACAACTAAATGGGCCTGTGAAAACAAATTACAGAACATGACATTGCACAGCCTCTAACACTGCTCGGACTTTGGGGTATAGGCGAACTGGTATTTGACCTGGCCCAGCCTGTGTTAGAGCCATTATTCACATTGCTTCTTCTACCGACTGTCTGACAATGCGGTAGGTGTTGTAAGCAGTGCAGTATATGACCATGTCTGGATGTCTGCTCTCCTGCCACAACAAACTCCAGAGAGTGGGAAGAGGGAGCGATAAGACTTCGCAGGTGATTGTCAAGTGTAAAATAAACAGGACAATGCTTCGCATTCAAATCCTGCCCACCGCCCCCTTCTGCTCAGATCCCCGTGTCCTGAGAGAAGACTTCATTCCTCCTTAAACTAAATGTCCGTCTCCCTCCTTGATTAACCCCAGACCTACTGGTCATCTGACTTTTAAATCCTTCAAGTCTCCTCCCCACCTTTCTTCTCTCAATGCAGGAAAGGGTGCGAAGTTTGCCTAATGTCTGCCTAACATATATTGGTCAACCCTCAAAGGAGGACTTGTGAAAGCAGCTCAGGATTCTGCCTCTTAAACAAAACCTCCGGCGTGAATCCCACCGCTTTTTTTGCTCACTATTTCTCCATTCCTGCCTGCCCCTCTGGCTCCCCTCCTGAGACATGGCTCTCTGAAAAGGGTAATGGAGTCACAATCATGAAACTGTTCGCTCGATTAGCCTGTCTTCACACCGATGTTACCTGGTGTTTAGATCTGGTACCCAGTTCATGCACGGGCATCACCACTCCTTTTAAGAGATTGCTCTGTTTGTACTGCATTCAAGCGCTGTCCCATCATGCGTTTCAACATGGCACAATGACGTCAACTTTCTGCGTCACTCCGTAGATGGCGGTGCCACTCAAGTAGGATGATGAGCCTGTCCACCCCTCTTCTACTTCTCTAACTTCCCTCGCACAAATCGGGGGGGGGGGGCAGGAAAAAAATCAGCCACTTTACAGTACTTAAATAACTTTTTGAAAGTAACGGCTTCCTCCTTGGCTACCCCCTAGACAAGTAGGGTGACCAACCTAGGCTGACCAACTGGCATGGGTGCAAATTCAGGACGGTCAGTGTAAAAATTCGGGAAAAGGGTCAAAATTCAGGACAAAGGGTCAAAATTCAGGACAAAAATTCAGGACAGAAGGTCAAAATTCAGGACAAAAATGTGGGACAAAACATACTTTTTACAGACATATCAGAGGAGGTCGCACAATAGTATATATGTACATAGACAACCAAAATAAGTACAAGTCAAAATAAGTTTATATAAGGTTGAGATAATCGTGCACTTCACAGTTTTTTCAGTATGTGCGCAGCTTTGCAAAGCGACATCAGGCCCTTTCTGCAATCAAGATTTGTGCAGCAGAAGGCACACCACATGCTGTCACTATAATAGGGCCCATTGTCATTCTATCTGTGATAATCATCTGCAGTCTCAGAATGACAATGGGCCAGTCCACAGTCTGTGCGAGGTTCGGGAGGGGCTGCTGCAGGCAGCCTCAGTCTGCAGATTAAAAGATATGTGCGAGAGGCCCCGAGTGGAAACTTTTAAACTCATGGGGTCTCTCACAGGGAAACAGCATACCTTCCTGAAATTCCCCAATTTGATTTTAGTATGATGTCTGTAAGGCGTCCGTAATTTGGGGACCCTCTGTAAGGCGTCCGTAATTTGGGGACCCCAAATTACGGACGCCTTACAGACATCATGCTAAAATAACGGACGGTCCGTGAAATTTACGGACGGTTGGTCACCCTAGACCAGCCGTCCGTAAATTTCACGGACCGTCCGTAATTTGGATCTCACGTCCGTTGTCCGTGATGATCCCTTTTACGGACACCTTTTGTCCGTAATTTTGGGCATCGGGGAACAGCACTGTTCCCCTGCATGAAGCCACAGCTTCCTGATGGGGCCGCCTCGCACTCTTCCTGGGAGCACAAGAGCAGCCCCACCTGCCCATTGTCATTCTGTATGGGTCTGATTGCCACATACAGAATGACAATGGGCCAGTCTGGGCTCTTACAGCATGTGGTGGGCCTCTTCCAGCCTCGGTCTAGGGCAGGGCATTCTGTCAGATGAAAGAAATGTGCAAAAATACCAATGCTGCTACGTGACAATCCAGTTCATTCAAAGAAGCTGGTGAAACAAGTTAAAAAGAAGGGGCTAGAGTTCTTTCAGTCTCAACATTTTAGAAAAGTGCATTTTCAATATTATATTCAACGAAGCCATGGTTGCTGCATTTTTATGTAACTAACAACCATTGACAAAGCCAATAGTTCTGGCTTGTTTTAGGTGTAACGTTACTTGTTGTGTTATATATCTGGATACAATGACAGAAGAGACTAAATAACACAGATTTTTTGCTTAGGTGTTTTAAGCCACGCCCTTAATTACATCAAACACCCCCTTTGGAGAAACCCCCCGCCCCCATTTTTGTCATCCAGCTTAAAGCCCTGGAAACAACACCATGTCACAGTCACCTCATGGCCTGGCACTATGCATCATGCATGACTCATGACTTCCATTTTTTCAGATTGCCTATGTGCAGGGGCAAAGTGAACCCTACCCCCACCCCACCCCTTGCTTTAGGAACTACAGCAAGGGTGAAATTCTTGATGGGTCTCTTCTGTCTGCAACTCTACAGACAAAGGCTCAGCTCATAATTAATATGAAAAGGTGGGCGAGTGAGTAAGTGATGGGATGGGATGGGTGGATGGCTGGATGGATTAGTGAAAGGGTGAATGGTTGGATAATGAGAGAAAGGATGGATGGATGGATGAGTGAGTGGAAGGATAGATGAGAGAAAAGGTAAATGGATATATGGGCGGAAGGGTAGATGGATGGGTAAATGGGTGGATGGATGAGTGAAAGGATGGATGGATGAGTGAAAGGGTGGCTGATGGGTGAGTGAATGGGTGGATGGATGAGTGAAATGATGGATGGATTGATGAATTGATAAGTGAAAGGGTGAATGGATGGACGGATGAGTGAAAAGGTGGATGTAAGGATGGATGAGTGAGTGAAAGGGAGGATAAATGGACAAAAGGATGGATAGATGAGTGAAGGAGTGAAAAGGTGGATGGATGAGAGAAAGGATGGATGAGTGATAGGGTCAATGGATGGATTCATGAGTGGAAGAGTAGATGGATCGGTGGATGGATGGAAGGAAGGATGGCTAAGTGAAAGGGTCACTGGAGAGAGAAAGGAGGATGGATGGATGACTGAAAAGGTGAATGGGTGGAAGGATGAGTGACTGGGTGGATGGATGAGTAAGTGAAAGGATGGCTGGATGGGTGAAAGGGTAAATGGCTGGATGGATGAGTGAATGGATGGATGGGTGGAAGAGTGGATGGATGAGTGTACGGATGGATAGGGTGAAAGGGTGGATGGATGGATGAGTGAAAGTGTGGCTGGAGGGATGCATGAGTGAAATGATGGATGGAAGGATACATGATGGATAGGTTTACAAATGGATGAATATGTTTGGATATGGTTGGGCTTACTTATATACTATTGCACAAACTCCTCTGATGTGTCTGTAAAACGTACCTTTTGTCCCAAAGTTTTGTCCAGAATTTTGACCTCCTGTCCTGAATTTTTGTCCTGAATTTTTACACTCACCGTCCTGAATTTTTACACTCACCGTCCTGAATTTGCACCCATGCCAGTTGGTCACCCTATAGACAAGTCGGACACACAAGATGGAGGTAACATTAAACTCTCCTCTTACACAAGCCCACACCGCTCCCTTCTGTTTGGGCACCTACCTGCCCGGGTCTCTGAAGTGAGGGTTCCTTGAGTAAGTCAAGTGTTACATTAGCAACTCACGTTTTCTGTGCAACGTGCATGCACGTCTGACAACTTTTAGCAATTAAGTGCCCGGTGTGAACGGTGACAATTCTGTGGCCCAGACGTCAGTAATGTAGTCAGCAATGTCTTTGCCAATAATCTATTGCAGACAACTGACTGGTGACATCATCGCCGAACGGCCGTGTTTACAAAGATTTTCTAAAAGCATGGCACTTTGACTTCATCGCGGTCTGTACTAGGTTGCATTCCTTTTGCACTACATTGTAGGGTCTGCGCTGATGCGCACTCCTCACAAACTTACTCCGTCTCCCTTTGTGGCCTGAATCTTGGTTAAAAATCCCACCACTGTCCTGGCAAAATGGCATCCCTCTTCGTGCAGAAATAATGGAAGAAAACGTATGTGCGCAGAGCATGGGCACTGTGAGGGCCTGTGTAAATCTGCAGTGCTCTGTTCAGTAGGGGGGGAAATTACGCCACGAGATACTTTTATAAATGTTTCACGCGTAAATTCGCCTCATGGTTGGAGTCTCTGTGTATTTTACTTCTCGACATAGGTCATGGCTGGCATTCCCTAGCAACACACGTGTGTGGCAGACCTCTTCGGTAAAGCCAATCACCTGCAAGTCAACAACAAACCAATAAGACCGAGCTGCAGAATCAGGAAAAACGTGGCTGACAGAGCCATTCATCATGCCCTGTAAGAAACACTATGGGGCCGATTCCGATCTCGGTCGGAGGCGCACCCAATACTATTCGGTCGGGAAAAAAGCCATGCGAAAGCCAGTTTCCCGACCGATCCGTACAGCACACCGAACGAGCAAGTACGATGCGCACAACAGCAAAAATCCCGGCCGAGCCGTACTCACCCAAACCAGGTCCTGTTCTCCGACCGAGGCGAATCCGGAAACGCCGAATCGAGTCGCACGGAAGGGAAAATGCAGCCCCGTCCGGCCGGACAAGTACGATGCGCTTTCCGTACGCGCCGAACCCGTCGCTACGCACGGCACGTCAAAGCATCCGGGAGAGGCGCACATAAGCTCCGAATCGCGCCACAACACGATCCACGGCTACGAGACGAACACAGCACAGACGAGGACGACGCGAAGCGACGAGGACGAAGCGAAGCGACGAGGACGAAGCCAAGCGACGAGGACGACGCGAAGCAACGAGAAGGACGAACGACACGAACCAACCATGAATCCCTTCGTCCCGATCATACCAATATTCTACATCTACTACCGGAACAGGCACGGACGCGTACGGCGCAGAAGGTAAGTCAGACACCAACCACAAAACACATACAACACGTACACGACACATCACACACATACACTGGGAATCTGAATATACTTACACCAGCAGCACCATAGGGGCGGGATGCCCATCACCAATGCCACATATGCACACAGGGGCCTGAATGCGCGCCACCACCCCAACCCAGGGGGGGCTGGATGCCAACCACCACAACCACCCTTAGCCAGGGGGTGCCAGATGCCCACCACCACTACCACCCTTAGCCAGGGGGGCTGGATGCCTACCACTACTACCACCCTCACCCAGGGCGGGCTGGATGCCTATCACCACCCTTAGCCAGGGGGGGCTGGATGCCTACCACTACTACCACCCCCACCCAGGGGGGCAGGATGCCTACCACTACTACCACCCTCACCCAGGGGGGGCAGGATGCCCACCACTACTACCACCCTCACCCAGGGGGGCAGGATGCCCACCACTACTACCACCCTCACCCAGGGGGGCAGGATGCCCACCACTACTACCACCCTTAGCCAGGGGGCAGGGTGCCCACCACTACTACCACCCTCACCCAGGGGGCAGGATGCCCACCACTACTACCACCCTCACCCAGGGGGGCAGGATGCCCACCACTACTACCACCCTCACCCAGGGGGGGCAGGATGCCTACCACTACTACCACCCTTACACAGGGGGGGCAGGATGCCTACCACTACTACCACCCTTACACAGGGGGGGCAGGATGCCCACCACTACTACCACCCTCACCCAGGGGGGGCAGGATGCCCACCACTACTACCACCCTTAGCCAGGGGGGCAGGATGCCCACCACTACTACCACCCTCACCCAGGGGGGGCAGGATGCCCACCACTACTACCACCCTTAGCCAGGGGGCTGGATGCCTACCACTACTACCACCCTTAGCCAGGGGGGCTGGATGCCTACCACCACCCTTAGCCAGGGGGGCTGGATGCCTACCACTACTACCACCCTTACACAGGGGGGCAGGATGCCTACCACTACTACCACCCTCACCCAGGGGGGCAGGATGCCCACCACTACTACCACCCTCACCCAGGGGGGCAGGATGCCCACCACTACTACCACCCTCACCCAGGGGGGCAGGATGCCCACCACTACTACCACCCTCACCCAGGGGGGCAGGATGCCCACCACTACTACCACCCTTAGCCAGGGGGGCAGGATGCCCACCACTACTACCACCCTTAGCCAGGGGAGCAGGATGCCCACCACTACTACCACCCTCACCCAGGGGGGCAGGATGCCCACCACTACTACCACCCTCACCCAGGGGGGCAGGATGCCCACCACTACTACCACCCTCACCCAGGGGGCAGGATGCCCACCACTACTACCACCCTTAGCCAGGGGGCAGGATGCCCACCACTACTACCACCCCCACCCAGGGGGGCAGGATGCCTACCACTACTACCACCCTCACCCAGGGGGGCAGGATGCCCACCACTACTACCACCCTCACCCAGGGGGGCTGGATGCCTACCACTACTACCACCCTTAGCCAGGGGGGGCTGGATGCCTACCACCACCCTTAGCCAGGGGGGCTGGATGCCTACCACTACTACCACCCTTACACAGGGGGGCAGGATGCCTACCACTACTACCACCCTCACCCAGGGGGGCAGGATGCCCACCACTACTACCACCCTCACCCAGGGGGGCAGGATGCCCACCACTACTACCACCCTTAGCCAGGGGGCAGGATGCCCACCACTACTACCACACCCACCCAGGGGGCAGGATGCCTACCACTACTACCACCCTCACCCAGGGGGGCAGGATGCCCACCACTACTACCACCCTCACCCAGGGGGGCTGGATGCCTACCACTACTACCACCCTTAGCCAGGGGGCTGGATGCCTACCACCACCCTTAGCCAGGGGGGCAGGATGCCCACCACTACTACCACCCTCACCCAGGGGGGCAGGATGCCCACCACTACTACCACCCTCACCCAGGGGGGCAGGATGCCCACCACTACTACCACCCTTAGCCAGGGGGCTGGATGCCTACCACTACTACCACCCCCACTCATAGGATGGACAATGCATGACACAACAAGCACACCACAACCTAGGGAATGCAAGATTAAAACATCCCCCCACCACCATGACAAGCGTGTGAGCAGGCTGTGTCAAATGCCTACAACACCGAACATGACATTGAACATACAATGTGACCCCCTAGCACATGTGCCACACATATATGTGTGTGGCACCCACAATGCAAGCAGCCCATGACCATTGTGGCAATGGGGCCTAAACCCCCATCATCACAGTGACCAAAAGGCAAGTGTGGGGTCCATAGCTGAAGCACATTTTGACCATTGTGGCAATGGGGTCTAAACCCCCATCATCACAGTGACCAAAAGGCAAGTGTGGGGTCCATAGCTGAAGCACATTTTGACCATTGTGGCAATGGGGTCTAAACCCCCATCATCACAGTGACCAAAAGGTAAGTGTGGGGTCCATAGCTGAAGCACATTTTGACCATTGTGGCAATGGGGTCTACACCCTCATCATCACAGTGACCAAAAGGTAATTGTTGACAAAGAAAGAGCTGCAACTGCCAAACTGCATGGATCATTCCTGGTCACAGAACCAAAAACTCATCTGTGGCAAAGTAGTGTATGTGTCCCATTGCAACATAAATTGGGGGAGCCAAATACTGCAGTGCAAATGAAACATTCCTTTGGCCATGTGCAGACAAACAACACCCATGGGGGCTGAGACCGTCAACAGTCATCAATGACACAATGACAGAAGTGACCATCAGAATGCAGAACCACATATTTGCACCAATGGGCACACAAATGCAGATACCCTGTGGAGACAGCAGATGTGAGGTGAACAGATACCATACCATGGCAGCAATGGGACACACAAACCATGATCACTGTGCTGACCGATGACCTAGGAGTCCCAGGGACAGCAGGGGAAACACACCAAACAACATACAGCCAATGGCACACCCAAGATATGCCAATGCAGTGGTGCAGATGCACAAACACAAACAGGCAGACCAACACTGTCATCATACACAGCAGGTGAGGGGTGGGGGTGCCAGTGTCCCCAGGCAACAACACAACACATGAGGAGAGCTTAATACCAATCATACAGATGTGCATACACTGCCACACTAAGGTAACTCATGGATCCAAATCCCCTATGTGGGCAAGCAGGCATTGACAGGTGAGAGGGAGCACAAAACACACATGTCACACAGGCACGTAGGAACAACAACTGACACAGCAAGTCACAGACACACCACAGCACCACCCCCAGGGCCCCCACAATGTGGTGACCCTGGGCTGAAGAAAAATACCACTGTGATGACAAAGCTAAATGTCGTTCACACTGTGAACCACAGTCAGGTGTCCTGAGCAACTAACTACCATCACACCTACACAAGCACAAATCAATCAGCATGGCCAGTAAGCCAAGGCCAACATGGAGGCAGGGGACTAGCCGGGCAACAACTCTCATCTGCACACACTCAAGACCACACCCCTCGACCTCCAACAATGTGCAGCAGTGAAGTACACATGCACTGGTGACATTGCACATGCACCCATTACTATTCCAGGGTGGTGGGTGGGAACCAAGGTGTAGAAACACATCACACATGGACACTCAACAAGACTCCTGAATGTCTGACACACTGCACACTACGCTGTACATGGACATGACGGCAATACCACACCGACCAATGGGATCCCAGCCACAGTCACACACCAATGAAGAAGCCAAGGTCACCCACAAAGAACACACATAGACAACAACCAACATTGCAGCCCGGACCCTAAGGAGTGCCAGCAGTCACACACACAACGTGTCACAATCACTGAAAGATAACACAAACTGGAAATCACATGACAGGGGCAAACAACAAGTGCCAAAGGGAAACCTGACTGTGACCCATCTGCGTCAGCACACAAACTCTGCCCTGACAGCAAACACACCTATGGGTGACACCCTGATGACCAGTAATGTGCCATGCACCCACATCACAGAGAACACAGGGAGAAGACTTTGGGGGAACATAGCTCAAGTCAGCAAGCATCACAAACAGGTACAACACTAGGGATCACAGCATGCGCAGATGAATGGAAGTGAACACACAGACATGCACATACAACACACACCTTGGGCGCAGGCAATGTCACACGTGTACACACTGCCATGAGGGGACTCCACTCCTGTGTGAGGAAAGCTGTGCCATATGTTGCCTCAGTAGGGCCCCATCATGTCAGCTGAGCACTTGGTCACACAATCAACAATTAGCACCAAATGAGGGCTCCCATCACATCAGCCTGGTCATGGATGTGCCAACGGAATCATCAGCACAGATCCAACACACTTGTATAGCAATGTTGCACTGACTACACGGATGAGTCCCTCCCCATTGATGCCCAAACCTGCATGTCCACTGGAGATGGCAACACGGTCAGGGAAGTAGACAAATGCAACGATGGCAGGCACAACAGATGTGCAGGGGTGGAAGCCACAGATATGAAATTGCCAATGTAAGTAGGAAACCCATTGCCAAATACTGAACACATGACACCCTCAGATGCTGCTATTGATGACATGGATACACCACATGATAGGACACATTCCCCCTGGACCACATGGGTTCCTGCACAGTAACACTTCATAATCATGAGACCAGATTTCACCATCACTGCAGCAAGGGCATGGTTAGCTGCACCAACAACATGTACATCTGAAGCATGAGCACTAGAGAAAAGAAAGTTGCTTTATTCAGCATATGTGTTGAGGCCAAACGAAGTCCTGAAAAAAGAGCAAAGGCCAATGGCCAGTCCATTGTCAAAGTTCAAACAGGGTGACACTGGCAGATGTCACCCTACGCATGCCTGCACAATACCAGGGACAATCCACTAGGAGGGGCAACCGGGGGGCAGGCCAGGCACCGCAGGGACAGGATCAGGGCTCACCAGGGGGAGTCAGGGAAGGGGTGGTGGGTGCTGGAGAGCCACTGACAACTGCAGTGGAGGTGTCTGACATGGTGTGTGCCGGCACAACTGGGGGGCATGACACAGATGTCGTGGGTGCCGGCACAACTGCAGTGGACCCTGCAGATGGGGTGGACAGGTCCGCCACTGCAGTGCCCAAGTCAGACAGGGCGGTAGTGGACTCCACTGCAGTGCCTACCTCCAGGGGAGGAGAATGGGGAACAGGCAAGGTGGGTTGGACAGAGGGGGGACACCCTCACCACATCAGTGGCACAGACAAGCGCAGCGGGGGGTGTGGTGCTGGGAGAGCAAGTGGCAGGGGGAGAAGGCCGGAGCATCTTGGGGATGGTATATCTGTGGGTGGGGGAACCTGGGGCAGGGT
The DNA here is from genome assembly GCA_963921515.1 of Calotriton arnoldi. NCBI lineage: Eukaryota > Metazoa > Chordata > Amphibia > Caudata > Salamandridae > Calotriton > Calotriton arnoldi. The sequence continues at coordinate 5,111 of CAWUFW010027423.1, read as the reverse complement.
GTGGTGGGGGCACCTGTGCAGTGGGGGCCTGAGGGATGGAGGACGGAGACCTTGTGCCTGAGCTGCAGGGCGGTGGCGGGGTCTTGCTCTTAGCACTCCGGGGGGACTTGCGGGTGGGGGCCTCAGTCCGTCTGCGCCTGGGGGAGGGTGTCCGGGGGCGAGGGGCACTCTGCTCCGTGTGGGTGGGCTTCCTCTTCCCCGGGATGCTGGAGCAGCTTCATCGGTGGGGAAGAGGCCGAGGTCACAGAGGAAGAGCTGCTGTGACTTTGGGGTTGCAGGTGAGGCAAGGGAGGGTGCTTTGGAGGGAGAGGGAACTGAGGACTGCGCAGTGCATGTAGATGCGTGTGTGTGTTCCAGGGCCCCATCCCCTGTGAGTCTGGCTTCAGTCCCCTGAATGTGCGTGCGTGTGCGTTTTGTCATTGGCGTGTGTGTCAGTGTGCTGGATGTGTGTGTGCTGGTGTGTGCCAGTGTGTGTGTGCCTGGGATGGGTAAGGTGCTGGGGAGTGTGGATGGAGCAGAGGCAGGAGGGGTGAGGGACCGTTTGAGGAGGGACACTGCTGCCGTCAGGGAGGAGTCCATGGACCTATTGCCCCTCTGTAGGTCAGACATGCCCGATGAGATGCCCTCCATGAACGACACCAGCTGAGTCAACAGCGCGGTGTGCGCATGGAGGACACTCAGCATGGCTGTCTGCCCTACATGGAGCTGGCGAAGGAGGTACACAGACTCCTCACTCAGGGCAGCAGGGGACACAGGGGCAGGGGTGCGGTGCCTGGCCCAAAGGAGACACGCTCCCGGACATGGGAGCCTCCACGGACCTGGGGAATGGGAGCCGATGGGAGGGCAGTGGTGGTGCTGGTGGTGGCGGGGACAGCAACACTAGCTGGGGTGTGGTGGCTGCTGACACCCGCCTCCACAAGGGAGTCATCCTCCGAGTTGCTCTGGTCCTCAGCTGAGGTGGATGCTGCTGAGGACTCCTCGGTGTGGCTCCCTCGCCCTCCGTGCCACTGGGTCCCTCCGACCACTCCTCGGCTGCTGACCCAGTCTGGCTCTCCGGCTCCTCCTGGTCCGTGGAGCTGTCCCCTTCCGTGGCCGTGGATGTATCTGCAAACAATGGGGAAACAGACAGACATCAGTCACCTGCACATAACGCACACACCACTGTGAGCACATCACATCACAGAGCAAGCCCTGGCATCATTAGTTGTGCATTGCTAAAAGTGCACTAATTGAACAGGAGAAGTCAATTGTCAGTCTGATGCCAAGCATGGCACTCACATCCCACATGGCCTTGCACCCATCTGTCTGGTGTCTGTTGGATTGCAACACCCCAGTGTTGACACATGCACCAAGTACACAGTAGTTGGACAGTGCAGAGGACACGGTGTGGACACATCACAGCTCTTGCCACTGAGTCAGTACAGGTTTACGGATGTAAGGGATGCCCAGAGTCAAATAGGAAATGCATGTGATGCATACCAGCGACAGACACCATGATGCACCCATGTCCTGATAGCCAGCGCCACTATGGTGTGCATGTAGCACATGTCACTCCCCTGCAGGATCACCAATCAGTAGACACATGCCATGGCGGAGGCATGACTGCAAAGTCATACATCACTGTCTCAGTGATGTATGACTTTGCAGCCAGACAACAACACTCTGCACTGTGTCACAATAGTAGGTCATGGGGAATGCAAGTCCTGGAGCTGCACAAGTGCACATGTACATCCCCCCACAACACATCCTCTTAACCCTCATCTGTCCAGGTCATACCTATTGGACATATGGGAGACCTGTGACACTACCCTCTGAACCTGAGCCCCTCACACTCTGCTGTGCATGGGGAACAGCTGCCTGAACTTCACATTTACATGCCCCAGTCTGCATGGGCAGCTGATCAGACACCTATGTGTCACACAAGTATCGTCTCCTATGGTCACATCTCCAGTGGCATGCTGAGCCCCTACCAAGAAACTCCACAGCAGTCCTGGCGACTAATCCACAGCACACTGACACAGAGGCAGACACCTGAGGGGCAAATCACTGTGCACAATGTGTCCTCTGATACACGGGAGTGGGAGTACAGAGTGTATTGTATGGCCTGGAGTAGGCATGACTGTCCAGCCCCACATGAATGAGGGATGAGCCCTGGACTGTAGGCAGCTGGCTAAGTATGTGTGACACACGTCATATACATACTCCTGGGGCCCAAACATTGTTCCCACCCGCAGCATGGGTGTGTGCCAGGTACCCCAGCCACATGTGGTGGATCAGCTCAGCAATTGGACCACAGATCAAAGTAACACGCTGAATACATGTCAGAATACAGGCATTGTGTAAGCAATGGACCCACCCATGATGCCCACCACAGAGTCAGGGAAACAGATGCTGTCTCCCACCTTGAGTCAAGCAAACTGCAAGGACACAGTCCTAAGTGACAGAATTCCCTGCATGTAAGGGCCACACCTGGGTATCAGATGAGGAGTGGGCAGTGCACAATAGAGGGACATGGCTCCTGGACAACATGACTGCTGTACTGTGGCAGTTCAACCTGGCCCGAGGAGGGCACATAACATGTTAGACAGAGTACACAGTGCAGTCTTTGACTCACCCCCTCCTTGCTGCTCTCTGGCCTTCAGCTGCCCATCCAGGTCTGGAAAGACCACCGCCAGGATCCTGAGCATGTGGGGGGTCAGGGTCCGTGTTCCGCCCCTCCTGCGAGGAGGCGACAGCTTCAGCTGGACCCGTGCAATCCTCCGGGTCCAGCCCCGAAGGTCCTGCCACCTCTTTTGGCAGTTGCGGATCCGGCGCTTGTAGACCCCCACGGACCGGACAGCCCGGACGATGTCCTTCCAGATCTCATGCTTCCGATGGGCAGAAGCCTGTCAGGATGACAAAGTGATAAGGACATTACTACACATGCAACATATCCGTGCATGACACAGTTGCATATACATGTCGCAATCACAGGGGCACATGGTGTACCCAGGCAGTGCACGGCTGCCCATGGACAGTTTTCCAGAAGTCACTACATGGTATCATAGCATGGGGAGTAAAACCCTGTTCAGAAGCACTGTCACTGCACCATACCTGTCCAGTGCAAGTCACTACACACTATGGGGGTGACAACTACTCAGTGAGCCTGCTAGCCAGTGGTGTGCTGACTCTCAGCCTTGCTAGTCAGACAAAATGCACATTCAGAAAGGCAGTGCACAGAACACTCACCTGCTCCCCTGGTGTCCCTTACAGCTTGCTGTACTGTGGAAGTAGGCTGTCCAGCAGGGCCTGGTTCTCTTCAAGGCTGAAGGCTGGGGCTCTCTCCACAGTACGTGCCATTGCAGGGTCCAGAGGGGCAGAGACAGCAGCAGTGCAGTGGCAGATGTCGTCCTGGAGCATGTAGTGCAGGCAAGTGGGCTCTCAGGGGAACATGCAGCAATATATATGTGCTGGAGAGGCAGATACTGTCCCTTGTGTCCAAAGTGATAGGTCCAAGTCGTTTGCATCTTCTGAATATGGCCAATCCATGGAATAGCAGCACCAAAACACGCCCACAGCATCCTTCAAAATTTCAACTTCATGACATACATGATTTTGCAACATTGTTGTGGGTGACCAACTGATTTTCCAGCAACCGACTCGTTCGAATATTCGAAAACGCGTCCGTTGCCAGGCAAGCCCATTGTCAATGGGTGCGCACCGATCGGTCCATTGAGGTACAACGCGCACAGGGGTACAACGCGTACCCGCACACATTGAATGCAATGGGCCGGCCGGAGGCACCGATCGGTCCATTGCAGTACAACGCGCACAGGGGTACAACGCGTACCTGTACGCCGTTCTACTACTGGCAGACTGTCATGCCTCCGGCCCCGGCCAATGCATTCAATGATGGCTTGGTGCAGCGTTAACCCCATTGTGCCCATCGATGGACCGATCGATGAAGCACCATTGACAATGGGCTTACTGGCAACGGGCTGTGATTTTCAGGTATTGAGCGAGTCGGTGCTGGAAGATCGGTTATGGCACCCACAACAGTGTTGCAAAATCATGCATGTCATGAGTGAAATTTTGAAGGATGCTGTGGAAATATTACAGTGCTGCAATTCCATGGGTTGGCCAGATTCAGGAGATCGCAAGCGACGCAGACCTCTCACTTTTGGACACGAAAGGGGCAGTATCACCTCTCAACACGCCCTTCCTCGACCTGTTCAAATATTCCCTGAGACCCCCTTGCCTGCACTACATGCCCAGGGACGACATCTGCCATCACCGCTGCTGTCTCTTGCAGACCCTGCAATGGCATTGCTGGAGGATTTGGCCTTCCAGCACTTGAGAGAGCCAGGCCCCTGCTAGACAGCCTACTTCGCAGTACAGCAGGCTGTAAGGGACGCCAGAGAGCTAGATGAGTGATTCTGTGCGCCTGTATACTAGATGTGCGTTGTATCTGACTAGCAGACTGGAATCAGCACGCCACTATTTGCTTAGACTCCTGTCACCCCTACGCGAAGATATGTGGCTTGCACTGGACAGGTATGGTGCAGTGACAGTGCTTCTGAGCAGTTTTACTCCCATGCTATGATGCCATGTAGTGACACCTGGAAAACTGTCTCATGGAGGCAGATTCACACTGCCTGGGCACACGCATGTGCCCCCTGTATTCGATGCGACATGCGTATGCAGCTGTGTCATGCGCGGTATGATTGCATGTCGTAATGTGTCCTTATCGCTGTCGTCGTGACAGCTGCCGCATCGGGCATGGATGGAAGGACATCGTCCCAGTCTGTCGTGGGGTCCCAAGCGCCGGATCACAGCTGCCAAAGACGCAGCAACAGGCTGGAGGATTGCCGGGTCCAGCTGAGCTGTCGCCTCTCGCAGGAAGACGGGTCGCCCCACGCGGATCCTGGCGGTGTCTTTCCAGACCTGGATAGACAGCTGAAGCCAGAGAGCAGCGGGGAGTGAGAATCAAACACTGTCTCTCTGTGCCTCACCCAGGCCAGTGAGACTGCCGCGGCTACAGCAGTCATGTTGTCAGGGCCATGTCTCCTGGCCTACATGTAGGGTATTGCTATCACTGAGAATTCTGTGTACTTGCAATTCTGTGACTCAAG
>CAWUFW010027422.1:0-26791 GCA_963921515.1 Calotriton arnoldi | reverse complement strand
AATTTAGAGAGGAAGCAGCTAGGCTGGGGTCCTGGATAGCAGGGCCCGAGCCAGACTAAAATCGAAAAACAGTGATACACCAGCAAAAAGTGGGGGTAACCATAAGAGGAGGATCCTACTCTCCTACAGTAATCATAGAGTCAATAGGGTACATTCAAAAGCAATAAAACACCATGATGGGAGTAAATATAAAAGAACCTAGAAATCATGAGTGTGTACATCTATTCCAAATCAAGTAAATCAAGGGAAAATGAATCTAAAACAATAGATAACAATTCCTCAAGGACAATTAATGACGGGGAAGTAGACGTAACAGTCGACGTTTTTGGTCTGTTGTGGCAGAATCGTCCATCAGACCATCTTTCAGGACATATAGGTAATTGTTTAAAGAGTCCCTATGTTCAAATATGTTGTTCAATATAAGCCCAATGGGTCAAAACAAGGGCCATACAAATAGGCTCCTTAAATTGCGAAAAATCACTTTTCCATTTTATTCATTTAAATAGGAGGCGTGACAAGCATTTGGTGTATTGGCACACAAAATGTATACAAATTAATCGTAGCGCTGAACAAAACTGTGGTCGTTACTGACACGAACACACAGTCATAGTGCAAACAATGTATCCAGGCGCACAATGATATATGGTTAGTTGTCTGCAATTTTTCTAAATGTACTTTAAAAGAGCGTGTTCAGACAACATTGGGGGCAGGTTGCATAGACTCAATACTCCAAGCCAGCCTGTCAAAAAAACAATCAAGCGACGTCGCCCACTTCTGTATCGCAACCGTTCTTGGTAGTGCAGCATGTGTTCATAGCACCATTAGTACACACATTGTATGGCTACAACGTAAGGCTACAGAAAAGATAAATACACATGATGTAGGCTGTAGTTACTCTGTGAGTATGTGACTCTTGTGAAATTCCTGTAGCACTTTCACCATGTCCATATGTGCAAATTGGGTATGTTACTTCAGCCTATGCATCAGTGTGCGTAAAGACAATAATATGTTGGAGGGATGTTGGTGATGTGTTTGACTAGTACATGGAATTCATGTACAAACTAGCATGAATCAGCAGTCACTGAGGATCAGAGCATTGGAGCGACACTTGTCAGTGACAAGTATCTATTACAATGAGGCAGTCTCATACACAAGATGGGATCTGGTAAACGTGACAAATGTTTTGTGAGTGGTCTAACCTAGACCTACAACTGGATGGAAAAAGAAAATACAAGGTTGATACATAGTGATTTGCCAACAACACTTTCAATCATTGTTCCCTGTCTTACTTACAAAGTGCTAAATATATGATATGTTGTGTTTAAAATAGCTGACTTGTGACATACAAGTACTCAGATGCATCAAGTAGATGTATAAAGCATGAATCCTGGATGTGTAGCTGTGGAGACACATCCAACTATGAAAACATATCCGCTGAGTTGAAAAGGGTACCATGCAATGGAGAAGAGGTACAATGAAGAGAGGGCGGCAGGACGGTGGAAGGCCATTCCCCAGGGTGCCCCAAAACCTGCCAGACAGAGTGGTGTGCTGCCTGCCACCCCAGGCACCATATTGACAGTGGCAACTTCCTAGCTCATCTGGCATACATGTGGCCCCACGTTCAGTGCCATCAGCAGGACGACAACATGCAGCTCCGGCCCCACCTGCCACACAAAAGTCAACTGCTGAAACTTGCTCCACCAGCACCACCTGCCCTACCAACTAGAGCTGCTCAACCTACTGCAGCAGCACCACTGGCTACACAGACAGGCTACACCTTACACCTTGGACAATCACAGGTTATTGTAGGACCTAAATGTTAGGGTGGCATCAGTTGAAAGAGACATGGTGGAGGGGTTAACCCACCTTCAGGACATTAAGGGTGATCCTGGGGCTCCTTTCCTGAGCCACTTCTAATTGGACTTTGCCCCTTGTACAGTCCCCGTAATGCTTGTTTTTTACATATATCTTGTTTATATATGTAGTATCATGTAGTGTTAAGTGTAGGTTTAGAGTAGGTTAAGGTTGGTGTTAGAGTGTAGGTAAGGTTTACATTAGCTTAGTGTTTGACATAGTGTTTTGGGTTCAGTTTGTTTTTCCTTTGGGTGGGGTGTTAATATTTTTGATCTTGTTTAAATAATTATTTTTAGATTATATTGTATATATATATATATATATATATAAATATATATAAATATATATATATATATATTTTTTTTTATTTTTTCTCACTGAACTTGATGCCAAAATGGACTCCCTGCCTCTCGGTCAGGGCTTGTGCAGCGAGGCAAAGAGGCAAAAGGGGTACAGAAAGAAGCAAGAGAGGAGCAGAAAGAAGCAAGAGAAGTGCAGAAAGAAGCAACAGAGGGTAGAAAGTGGCAAGATGGTTGCAGAAAGAGGCAAGAGAAGTGCATAAAGAAGCAAGAGAAGCATAGAAAGAGGCAGGAGAAGTGCAGAAAGAGGCATGAGAAGTGCAGAAAGAGGCAAGAGATGCAACAGAAAAAGGCAATACAGATGCAGAAAGAGGCAAGAGAACTGCAGAACAAACCAACAGAGGTGCAGACAGAGCAAGAGGGGTGCTGAAAGAGGCAAGAGAATTGCAGAAAGAAGCAACAGAGGTAGCAGAAAGAGTACTGTAGAAAGAGGAAGAAAGGTGCAGAAGGAGGCAAGAGAGGTACAGAAAGAGGGACGACGGGTGCAGAAAGATGCAAGAGAGGTAACAGAAAGAAGCAAGAGAGGTGCAGAAACAAGCAAGAGAAGTGCAGAAAGAAGCAACAGAGGTGCAGAAAGAGGCAATAGAAGTGCAGAGAAGAGGCCAAAAAGTACAGAGAAGAAGCAAGAGTACCACAGAAAGAAGCAGAGAGAAGCACAGAAAGAAGCAAGAGAAGTGCAGAAAGAGGCAAGAGAAGAGCAGAAAGACGCAAGAGATATGCAGAAAAAGGCAAGAGAGGTACAGAAGAGGCAAGAGAATTGCAGAAAGAACCAACATTAGTGCAGACAGAGGCAAGAGGGGTGCTGAAGGAGGCAAGAGAAGTGCAGAAAGAAGCAACGGGAGGTGAAGAAAGAGACAAGAGAACTATAGAAAGAGAGCAAGAGAGATGCAGAAGGAGGCAAGAGAGGTGCAGAAAGAGGGAAGAAGGGTGCAGAAAGAAGCAAGAGAGATGCAGAAAGAGGCAAGAGAAGTCCAGAAACAAGCAACAGAAATTTAGAAAGAGGCAAGAGAAGTGCAGAAAGAGGCAAGAGAGGGTGCAGAAAGTAGAAGTAGGGGTGCATAAAGAGGGAAGACTGGTGCAGAAAAAGGCCACAGGGTGCAGAATGAAACAAGAGAAGTGCAGTAGGAAGCAAAATGGGTGCAGAAAGAGGCAAGAGGGGTGCATAAAGAGGCAAGAAAAGTGCACAAAGACGCAACATAGGTGCAGAAGGAGGCAAGAGAACTGTAGAAAGAGGCAAGAAAGTTGTACAAACAGGCAAACAAGGTGCATCAAGATGGAACACGGTGCAGACAGAGGCAAGAGAGGTGCAGAAATAGGGAACAGAGGTGCAGAAAGAGGCAAGAGGGTGCAGATATTTACAAGAGAGGTGCCGAAAGAAGCAAGAGGGGTGCAGCAAGAACCAACAGAGGTGCAGAAAGAGGCAAGAGGAGTGCAGAAAGAGGCAAGGCTGGTGCAGAAAGAGGCAGGAGAGATGCAGAAAGAGGCAAAGTGAGGTGTAGAAAGAGGAAAGAGGGTGCAGAAAAAACAAGAGTGTAGAAAGAAGCAAAGAGAAGTGCAGAAGGAACCAACAGAGGTGCAGAAAGAGGCAAGAAAGGTGCAGAAAGAGGCAAGAGAGGTACAGAAACAGGTGAGAGAGATGCAGACAGAGGGAATAGGGGTGCAGAAAGAGGCAAGGCTGGTGCAGAAAGAGGCAGGAGAGATGCAGAAAGAGGCAAGTGAGGTATAGACAGAGGCAAGAGGGTTGCAGAAAGAGGCAAGAGAGGTGCAGAAAGAGGGAGGAAGGGTGCAGAAAGAGTGAAAGAGAGAGGTGGAGAAAGAGGCAAGAGAGGTGCAGAAAGAGGAAAGAGAGGTACAGAAACAGGCAAAAGTGGTGCAGATAGAGGGAACAGGTGTGCAGAAAGAGGCAAGTGAGGTGCAGAAAGAGGGAAGAGGAGTGCAGAAAGAGGAAAGAGGGGTGCAGAAAGAAGCAACAGAGGTGCAGAAAGAGGCAAGAGAGGTACAGAAACAGGCAAGAGAGGTGCAGACAGAGGGAACAGGGGTACAGAAAGAGGCAAGACTGGTGCAGAAAGAAGCAGGAGAGGTGCAGAAAGAGGTAAGAGAGGTACAGAAAGAGGGAGGAAGGGTGCAGAAAGAGGAAAGAGGGGTGCAGAAAAAGCAGAGAGAGGTGTAGAAAGAAGCAAGAGAAGTGGAGAAAGAACCACTGGAGGTGCAGAAAGAGGCAAGAGAGGTGCAGAAAGAGGCAGGAGAAGTACAGAAAGAGGCAAGAGAGATGCAGAAAGAGGCAAGAGAGGTGCAGAAAGAGGAAAGAGAGGTACAGAAACAGGCAAAAGTGGTGCAGACAGAGGGAACAGGTATGCAGAAAGAGGCAAGAGAGGTGCAGAAAGAGGGAAGAGAGAGTGCAGAAAGAGGCAAGAGGGGTGCAGAAAGAAGCAACAGAGGTGCAGAGAGAGGCAAAGGGTGTGGGAAAGAAGCAAGAGAGGTAAAGAAAGTGTAGGAGAGTAGGATCTGCTTCACATGGGTACCCCCACTTTTTGCTGATGCTTCACTGTTTTTCGACTTTAGTCTGGCTGGGGCCCTGCTAATCAGAACCCCAGCCTAGCTGCTTCCTCTATAAAATGGTTTCCATGTGCCTTAAGCACATCTCTGATTGGAATCTGGAGTGCCCTTATAAGTCCCTAGTATATGGTATACTATGTTCGGGCATAGGTACCTCAGAGGCCTACCAAGGGCTGCAGCATGTATTGTGCCACCCCTGGAAGGCCATCCAAAAATGACACCACAGGTCTGCTACTGCAGCCTGGGCAAGGTGGTGCATGCACTTCTTACAGTGATATAGGTTACCTATATCACTACATACATACACACATATAAACCTATAAGTCACTCCTATGGCAGGCCTTGTCAATCCTGGAAGGCAGAGTGCTTGGTTCCTATGTGAGAGGTGCCCTGCATGAGCAGAGCCCCTCTGCAGCATTCGGAGACCATTCTCTGATGCTGTTTGTAGTGCAGCCTGACCATATCACTTAAGCGCATTATAACCTCGCGTTAAATGCTAACTTTGGGATGGCTGCACAGGAACATGTCGTGTTTGGTGTCGAACATCTTGGAATACTACCCCCGCCAGTTCTGGCGGCAGGAGTAGCATTCCACCCTTCTAGAGGGAGAGACATGTACACACCGGCCTGCCTGGTAACTTCTTTCCAAGCCCTGGCATCACGAAATGGATGCCGCTGCCACAGACACTGGGTCTGGCCTCCTGCTGCTGACTGAAACTCTGGCAGGGAGGCCTGGACAATAGGTTTCCTGTCCCAGGGAGGTGTAACCACCTCCCCAGACAGGATAATGTGTATTGGGGCTGGGCGGAGCACTCTCTGGTGCTTTGAAGTCCCTGCACTGAGGGCACACTTGGTGTCCCTGTGCATACCCTAGTTCAGACTGGTTCAGGGGCTTCCAGCCCTGCTCTGGCGTGAAACTGGACAAAGGGAATGGGTGTAACCACCCCTCTTCCCCTGACCCTCCCATGAGGTGGGTCCCCAGAGTATGTCCAACCCCTAACTTAGTATAAGTATGGGACCCCAGTTCTTAGGACTTTAGATTTACCTGGATGAAACTCTGATACAGAATCCTGGACCTTTGACGCTCTACTTTAAGATTAGAGGACTGAAGAATCTCCCTTGGGGTCAAGGAGTGACTCCTGCTTGGCAGGCACCAACAAAGCAATTGTCCGGTCTGCATCGCTGAAGCTCCGCCGGACAACAAAGTATTTGCATCACCAGAGGTGCATTTCCAGACTTCCCCGAGGCTGCCCTGAGTCCCCAGCAAAGCTGAGGCCCGTAGCTGTCGTGGGTAACGTGGAACCGTGACCCCTCGACACCGAGCACATTTGCAAGTGAAGTGCATCCTCTTCCTGGTCTTCCACGAAGTTGTGCTTGGGGTCCGAGTAGCCCCCGCCTCCAGCACCGACTGCACCGAAGATCACTGGCCTCCACTCCACGAGTGTCCCGTGAGCCAGCTCTGGCAAGTGCGCCACTCCAAGGCTCCTTCGCGGTCGCTAGTCCGTTGGCTAGTAGGCCCTCCCGAAGGCCAATCTTCTTATGCTTGGGCTTCCCTGGTTGCTCCAGGCATGCCCTGACTTACCCTCCTGGGTGAGTCCCTCAGACCTTGCTGGTCTGCACCACCGTCCTTCTTCTATTTCCACGAGACTTGCCGTTGCCAAGGCTTGTTGGGTCCAATCCGGTCGCCGACACCCCTGCAATCGACAGACGTCGTGGGCAGCTCGAATCCAGCTCCTGGTCATCGTCGACTCCTCCTGGACCTCGTGGCTGAAGAGTCAAGACGACCGTCAACCTACCTGAAGCACCCGACATCGGTGGGCATCCGCTCATCGCCTTCCTGGTCACTGGCTAGTGACCCAGACTCTGTCCCCTCTGCTTTCAGGTTCTTCAGATCTTCGATCCACCTTGGATCCACCCGACCACTTTCGACTTGGCCGCCAGCAGCACTTTGCAGCAGATCGCCATTGAAAGCGATGACGAAACCCGACCCCGAAAGACACCTATGCACCCGGCTTCCTGGGTGAGGTAACTCGAGTACTCCGGTGCTCCCGTGGGTATAGACTCTAGAATGACCCAGTTCTAAAGGGGTTTGCTCCAAGTCCTCCTCTAAGTGTCCCTTTTCTTTAAAACTCCAACTGCGACATTCCCCATAGAAGTCAACGGCGGCTCGTGGCTGTGTTCTCACACTGCACGCGCGTCCCCGTGGGTCCCCTGTGTCACTACCTTGGGTGGTTCCTTGAGGGCCAAGCACTTCTACAGGCTCTAGGCCTTGTGTCTAGCTCAGTCGTGGTTCTTATACCATTTTATTGGTATATGGTTTGGTATGCCCCTAGGGCCCAAACGTGTATTTATGCTATTACTGTTGATAACTAACTTATAACTTATGTATTTTGAACTCTAGCCTCATAAAGAGACTAGAGGGGTGTGTTTAGCAATAAATACATATATTTTGAATATATACCTGGTGTGGTCCTCTTTCATTTGGTCACTCAAGAGATTATAGACTGGTAAAACAAGCTGCTTTACATTCCTTCAAGACTTACCCTGAAGGTTGCTCTCCATAGCTACCACTAGGATAGCTTTCAATAATGGTTGTCTTTAACTTATCTCCAATAAGGGGTTGTTTGGACTGAGTGCAGAGTGCCCACTATAATTAGTGGACAGCATATACCAGGCCAACTTCTCACTAGAAAGAAGCAAGAGAGAGTACAGAGAGAAGCAAGAGAAGTACAGAAAGAAGCAAAATGGGTGCAGAAAGAGGCAAGAGGGTGCAGAAAGAGGCAAGAGAAGTGCACAAAGACGCAACAGAGGTACAGAAGAAGGCAAGAGAACTGCAGAAGAGGCAAGAAGTTGCCCAAACAGGCAAACAAGGTGCAGAAAGATGGAACAGTGTTGCAGACAGGGCAAGAGAGGTGCAGAAATAGGGGAAGAGGGATGCAGAAAGTGGCAAGAGGAGTGCAGAAAGAGGCAAGAGAAATACAGAAAGAAGCAACAGAGGTACATAAAGAGGCAAGAGTAATGCAGAAAGAGGCAAGGCAGGTGCAGAAAGAGGGAAGAGGGGTGCAGACAGAGGCAAGAGGGAGTGCAGAAAAGCAAGAGAGATGTAGAAAAAAGCAAGAGAAGTGCATAAAGAACCACCAGAGGTGCAGAAAGAGGCAAGGGGGGTGCAGAAAGAGGCAAGAGAAGTGCAGAAAGAACCAACAGAGGTGCAGAAAGAGTCAAGAGAGGTGCAGAAACAGGCAAAAGAGATACAGAAACAGGCAAGAGAGGTGCAGACAGAGGGAATAGGGGTGCAGAAAGAGGCAAGAGAGTGCATAAAGAAGCAAGGAGAGGTACATAAAGAGGCAAGAGAACTGCAGAAAGAGGGAACAGGGATGCAGAAAGAGGCAAGACAAGTGCATAAAGAGGGAACAGGGGTGCAGAAAGAGGCAAGAGGGGTGCAGAAAAAGCAAGAGAGTGTAGAAAGAAGCAAGAGAGTGCTAGAAAGAACCACACGAGATGCAGAAAGAGACAAGAGGTGTGCAGACAGAGGCAAGAGAAGTGCAGAAAGAACAAACAGAGGTGCAGCAAGAGTCAAGAGAGAAGCAGAAAGAGGCAAGAGAGGTACAGAAACAGGCAAGAGAGGTGCAGACAGAGGGAACAGGCATGCAGAAAGAGGCAAAGAGGTGCAGAAAGAGGGAAGAGGGGTGCAGAAAGAGGCAAGAGGGGTGCAGAAAGAAGCAGCAGAGGTGCAGAAAAAAGCCAGAGAAGTGATGAAAGAGACAAGAGAGTTGTAGAAACAGGCAAAAGAAGTGCAGAAAGAGGCAACCGAGTTGCAGAAAGAAACAAGAAAGGTACAGAAAAAGGAAGAGAAGTGCAGAAAGATGCAAGACACGTGCAGAAAGAGGCAGGAGAGTTGCAGAAAGAGGCAAGTGAGGTGCAGACAGAGGCAAGAGGGGTGCAGAAAGAGAGAAGAGAGTGCAGAAAGAGGGAAGAGAAGTGCAGAAAGAGCAAAGAAATGTGCAGAAAGAGGGAAGGGGGTACAGAAAGAGGCAAGAGGGGTGCAAAAAGAAGCAACAGAGGTACAGAAAGAGGCAAGAGAAGTGAAGAAAAAAACAACAGTGGTGCAGAAAGATTCAAGAGAAGTTCAGAAAGAGGCAAGAGAGGTGCAGAAAGAAGGAAGAGGGGTGCAGAAAGAGGCACAAGGGGTGCAGAAAGAGGCACAAGGGGTGCAGAAAGAATCATGAGGGGTGCAGAAAGAAGCAAGAGAAGTGCAGAAAGAAGCAAAGAGGTGTAGAAAGAGGCAAGAGAAGTGCAGAAAAAAACAACAGTGGTGCAGAAAAAGGCAAGAGAAGCGCAGAAAAGACAAGAGAGGTGCAGAAAGAGGGGTGCAGAAAGAGGCACAAGGGGTACAGAAAGAGTCATGAGGGTGCAGAAAGAAGCAAGAGAAGTGCAGAAAGAAGCAACAGATGTGCAGAAAGAGGGAAGGAGGGTGGAGAGAGAGAGGCAAGAGAAGTGCAGAAAGAAGCAACACTGGTACAGAAAGAGGGGACGGGGTGGACATAAAGACAAGAGAAGTGCAGAAACAAGCAACAGAGATGCAGAAAGTGGTGAGAGGGGTGGAGAAAGAGAGCAAGAAGGATGCAGAAAGAAGCAAAGAGGTACAGAAAGAAGCAAGAGAAGTGCAGAAAGAAGGAACAGGGTGCAGAGAAGAGGCAAGAAAGGTGCAGAAAGAGGGAAATAGGTACAGAAAGAGGCACGAGTGGTGCAGAAAGAAGCAAGAGAAGTGCAGAAAGAAGCAACAAAGGTGCAGAAAGAAGGAAGAGGGGTGCACAAAGAGACAAGAGAAGTGGAAAAAGAAGCAATAGAGATGCAGAAAGGGGAAGAGGGGTGGATAAAGAAACAAAAGAAGTGGCAGAAAGAAGGAACAGAGGTGCAGAAAGAGGCACAAGGGGTGCAGAAAGAGGCACAAGGGTTGCAGAAAGAAGGGACAGAGGTGCAGAAAGAAGCAAGAGAAGTACAGAAAGAAGCAACTGAGGTGCAGAAAGAGGGTTGAAGAGTGGAGAAAGAGGCAAGAGAAGTTCAGAAAGAGGCAAGAGAGGTACAGAAAGAAGGAAGAGGGGTGCACAAAGAGGCACAGGGGTGCAGAAAGAGGCATAAGGGTGCAGAAAGAAGCAAAAGAGGTGTAGAAAGAGGCAAGAGAAGTGCATAAAAAACAACAGTGGTGCGGAAAGAGGCAAGAGATGTGCAGAAGAGGCAAGAGAGGTGCAGAAAGAGAGAGAGAAGAGGGGTGCAGAAAGAGGCACACGGGGTGCAGAAAGAGGCATGAGGGGTGCAGAAAGAAGCAAGAGAAGTGCAGAAAGAAGCAACAGAGGTGCAGAAAGAGGGTTGAGGAGTGGAGAAAAAGGCAAGGGAAGTGCATAAAGAAGCAACAGAGATGCAAAAGGGGGAACAGGGTTGGAGAAAGTGGCAAGAGGGTGCAGAAAGAGGGAAGACGGGTGCAGAAAGAGGCACAAGGGTTGCAGAAAGAAGGGACAGAGGTGCAGAAAAAGCAAAGAGAAGTGCAGAAAGAAGCAACTGAGGTGCAGAAAGAGGGTTGAGGAGTGGAGAAAAAGGCAAGAGAAGTGCATAAAGAAGCAACAGAGATGCAAAAAGGGGGAACAGGGTTGGAGAAAGTGGCAAGAGGGTGCAGAAAGAGGGAAGACGGGTGCAGAAAGAGGCACAAGGGTTGCAGAAAGAAGGGACAGAGGTGCAGAAAAAGCAAGAGAAGTGCAGAAAGAAGCAACTGAGGTGCAGAAAGAGGGTTGAGGAGTGGAGAAAAAGGCAAGAGAAGTGCATAAAGAAGCAACAGAGATGCAAAAAGGGGGAACAGGGTTGGAGAAAGTGGCAAGAGGGTGCAGAAAGAGGGAAGACGGGTGCAGAAAGAGGCACAAGGGTTGCAGAAAGAAGGGACAGAGGTGCAGAAAAAGCAAGAGAAGTGCAGAAAGAAGCAACTGAGGTGCAGAAAGAGGGTTGAGGAGTGGAGAAAAGGCAAGAGAAGTGCATAAAGAAGCAACAGAGGTGCGAGAAGAACAAGGGCTGGAGAGTGCAGAGGGCGCAGAGGCGCAGCTGCGCCACTGCACCCTCTTGCCACTTTCTCCAACCCTGTTCCCCTTTTGCATCTCTGTTGCTTCTTTATGCACTTCTCTTGCCTTTTCTCCACTCCTCAACCCTCTTTCTGCACCTCAGTTGCTTCTTTCTGCACTTCTCTTGCTTTTTCTGCACCTCTGTCCCTTCTTTCTGCAACCCTTGTGCCTCTTTCTGCACCCGTCTTCCCTCTTTCTGCACCCTCTTGCCACTTTCTCCAACCCTGTTCCCCCTTTTTGCATCTCTGTTGCTTCTTTATGCACTTCTCTTGCCTTTTTCTCCACTCCTCAACCCTCTTTCTGCACCTCAGTTGCTTCTTTCTGCACTTCTCTTGCTTTTTTCTGCACCTCTGTCCCTTCTTTCTGCAACCCTTGTGCCTCTTTCTGCACCCGTCTTCCCTCTTTCTGCACCCTCTTGCCACTTTCTCCAACCCTGTTCCCCCTTTTTGCATCTCTGTTGCTTCTTTATGCACTTCTCTTGCCTTTTTCTCCACTCCTCAACCCTCTTTCTGCACCTCAGTTGCTTCTTTCTGCACTTCTCTTGCTTTTTTCTGCACCTCTGTCCCTTCTTTCTGCAACCCTTGTGCCTCTTTCTGCACCCGTCTTCCCTCTTTCTGCACCCTCTTGCCACTTTCTCCAACCCTGTTCCCCCTTTTTGCATCTCTGTTGCTTCTTTATGCACTTCTCTTGCCTTTTTCTCCACTCCTCAACCCTCTTTCTGCACCTCTGTTGCTTCTTTCTGCACTTCTCTTGCTTCTTTCTGCACCCCTCATGCCTCTTTCTGCACCCCGTGTGCCTCTTTCTGTACCCCTCTTACCTCTTTCTGCACCTTTCTTGTATTTTTCTGCACTTCTCTTGCCTCTTTCTGCACCACTGTTGTTTTTTATGCACTTCTCTTGCCTCTTTCTACACCTCTTTTGCTTCTTTCGGCACCCCTTATGCCTCTTTCTGCACCCCTTGTGCCTCTTTCTGCACCCCTCTTCCTTCTTTCTGTACCTCTCTTGCCTCTTTCTGAACTTCTCTTGCCTCTTTCTCCACTCTTCAACCCTCTTTCTGCACCTCAGTTGCTTCTTTCTGCACTTCTCTTGCTTCTTTCTGCACCTCTGTCCCTTCTTTCTGCAACCCTTGTGCCTCTTTCTGCACCCCTCTTGCCTCTTTCTGCACCTCTGTTCCTTCTTTTGCACTTCTTTTGTTTCTTTCTCCACCCCTCTTCCCCCTTTCTGCATCTCTGTTGCTTCTTTTTCCACTTCTCTTGTCTCTTTGTGCACCCCTCTTCCCTCTTTCTGCACCTCTGTTGCTTCTTTCTGCACTTCTCTTGCTTCTTTCTGTACCACTCGTGCCTCTTTCTGTACCTATTTCCCTCTTTCTGCACCTTTCTTGCCTCTCTCTCTGCACCCCTGTTCCTTCTTTCTGCACTTCTCTTGCTTCTTTCTGTACCTCTTTTGCTTCTTTCTGCATCCTTCTTGCCTCTTTCTCCACCCCTCTCACCACTTTCTGCATCTCTGTTGCTTGTTTCTGCACTTCTCTTGTCTTTATGTCCACCCCGTCCCCTCTTTCTGTACCAGTGTTGCTTCTTTCTGCACTTCTCTTGCCTCTCTCTCTCCACCCTCCTTCCCTCTTTCTGCACATCTGTTGCTTCTTTCTGCACTTCTCTTGCTTCTTTCTGCACCCCTCATGACTCTTTCTGTACCCCTTGTGCCTCTTTCTGCACCCCTCTTTCTGCACCTCTCTTGTCTTTTTCTGCGCTTCTCTTGCCTTTTTCTGCACCACTGTTGTTTTTTTCTGCACTTCTCTTGCCTCTTTCTACACCTCTTTTGCTTCTTTCTGCACTTCTCTTGCTTCTTTCTGCACCCCTCATGATTCTTTCTGCACCTCTTGTGCCTCTTTCTGCACCCCTTGTGCCTCTTTCTGCACCCCTCTTCCTTCTTTCTGCACCTCTCTTGCCTCTTTCTGAACTTCTCTTGCCTCTGTCTGCACCACTGTTGTTTTTTTCTTCACTTCTCTTGCCTCTTTCTGTACCTCTGTTGCTTCTTTTTGCACCCCTCTTGCCTCTTTCTGTACCCCCTTCCCTCTTTCTGCACATTTCTTTGCTCTTTCTGCACTTCTCTTCCCTCTTTCTGCACTTCTCTTCTCTCTTTCTGCACCCCTCTTGCCTCTGTCTGCACCTCACTTGCCTCTTTCTGCAACTCTCCTGCCTCTTTCTGCACCTGTCTTGCCTCTTTCAGCACTTCTCTTCCTTTTTTCTGTACCTTTTTTGTTTCTTTCTGCAACTTTGTTGCCTCTTTCTGCACTTCTTTTGCCTGTTTCTACAACTATCTTGTCTCTTTCATCACTTCTCTTGCTTCTTTCTGCACCTCTGTTGCTTCTTGCTACACCCCTCTTGCCTCTTTCTACACCCCTCTTGCCTCTTTCTGCACCTCTCTTGCCTCTTTCTGCATGCCTGTTCCCTCTGTCTGCACCTCTCTTGCCTGTTTGTGTACCTCTCTTGCCTCTTTCTGCTTCTCTCTTGACTCTTGCTGCACCTCTGTTTGTTCTTTCTGCACTTCTCTTGCCTCTGTCTGCACACCTCTTGTCTCTTTCTGTACCTCTTGTGGTTCTTTCAGCACTTCTCTTTCTTCTTTCTACACCTCTATTGATTTTTTGCACCCCTCTTGCCTCTTTCTGCACCCCTGTTCCCTCTTTATGCACCCGTCTTGCCTCTTTCTGCATCCCTGTTCCCTCTTTCTGCAGTTCTCTTGCCTCTTTATGTACCTCTCCTTGCTTCTTTATGCACCTCTCTTGCCTCTTTCTGCACCCCTATTCCCTCTGTCTGCACCTCTCTTGCCTGTTTCTGTATCTCTTTTGCCTGTTTCTGCACCTCTCTTGACTCTTTCTGCACCTCTGTTGGTTCTTTCTGCACTTCTCTTGCCTCTTTCTGCACCCCCCTTGCCTCTTTCTGCACCTCTGGTGGTTCTTTATGCACTTCTCTTGCTTTTTTCTACATCTCTCTTGCTTTTTTCTGCACCCCTCTTGCCTCTGTCTGCACCCCTCTTCCCTCTTTCTGCACCTGCCTTGCCTCTTTCTGCATTACTCTTGCCTCTTTATGTACCTCTGTTGCTTCTTTCTGTATTTCTCTTGCCTCTTTCTGCACTCCTCTTGCCACTTTCTGCATCCCTCTTCCCTATTTCTGCACCTCTCTTGCCCCTGTCTGCAACACTGTTCCATCTTTCTGCACCTTGTTTGCCTGTTTGGGCAACTTTCTTGCCTCTTTCTGCAGTTCTCTTGCCTTCTTCTGTACCTCTGTTGCGTCTTTGTGCACTTCTCTTGCCTCTTTCTGCACCCCTCTTGCCTCTTTCTGCACCCATTTTGCTTCTTTCTGTACTTCTCTTGCTTCTCTCTGTACCTCTCTTGCTTCTTTCTGTGAGAAGTTGGCCTGGTATATGCTGTCCACTAATTATAGTGGGCACCTTGCACCAGTCCAAACAACCCCTTATTGGAGATAAGTTAAAGACAACCATTATTGAAAGCTATCCTAGTGGTAGCTATGGAGAGCAGCCTTCAGGGTAAGTCTTGAAGGAATGTAAAGCAGCTTGTTTTACCAGTCTATAATCTCTTGAGTGACCAAATGAAAGAGGACCACACCAGGTATATATTCAAAATATATGTATTTATTGCTAAACACACCCCTCTAGTCTCTTTATGAGGCTAGAGTTCAAAATACATAAGTTATAAGTTAGTTATCAACAGTAATAGCATAAATACACGTTTGGGCCCTAGGGGCATACCAAACCATATACCAATAAAATGGTATAAGAACCACGACTGAGCTAGACACAAGGCCTAGAGCCTGTAGAAGTGCTTGGCCCTCAAGGAACCACCCAAGGTAGTGACACAGGGGACCCACGGGGGACGCGTGCAGTGTGAGAACACAGCCACGAGCCGCCGTTGACTTCTATGGGGAATGTCGCAGTTGGAGTTTTAAAGAAAAGGGACACTTAGAGGAGGACTTGGAGCAAACCCCTTTAGAACTGGGTCATTCTAGAGTCTATACCCACGGGAGCACCGGAGTACTCGAGTTACCTCACCCAGGGAAGCCGGGTGCATAGGTGTCTTTCGGGGTCGGGTTTCGTCATCGTTTTCAATGGCGATCTGCTGCAAAGTGCTGCTGGCGGCCAAGTCGAAAGTGGTCGGGTGGATCCAAAGGTGGATCGAAGATCTGAAGAACCTGAAAGCAGAGGGGACAGAGTCTGGGTCACTAGCCAGTGACCAGGAAGGCGATGAGCGGATGCCCACCGATGTCGGGTGCTTCAGGTAGGTTGACGGTCGTCTTGACTCTTCAGCCACGAGGTCCAGGAGGAGTCGACGATGACCAGGAGCTGGATTCGAGCTGCCCACGACGTCTGTCGATTGCAGGGGTGTCGGCGACCGGATTGGACCCAACAAGCCTTGGCAACGGCAAGTCTCGTGGAAATAGAAGAAGGACGGTGGTGCAGACCAGCAAGGTCTGAGGGACTCACCCAGGGAGGGTAAGTCAGGGCATGCCTGGAGCAACCAGGGAAGCCCAAGCATAAGAAGATTGGCCTTCGGGAGGGCCTACTAGCCAACGGACTAGCGACCGCGAAGGAGCCTTGAGTGGACGCACTTAGAGCTGGCTCACGGGACACTCGTGGAGTGGAGGCCAGTGATCTTCGGTGCAGTCGGTGCTGGAGGCGGGGGCTACTCGGACCCCAAAGCACAACTTCGTGGAAGACCAGGAAGAGGATGCACTTCACTTGCAAATGTGCTCGGTGTCGAGGGGTCACGGTTCCACGTTACCCACGACAGCTACGGGCCTCAGCTTTGCTGGGGACTCAGGGCAGCCTCGGGGAAGTCTGGAAATGCACCTCTGGTGATGCAAATACTTTGTTGTCCGGCGGGAGCTTCAGCGATGCAGACCGGACAATTGCTTTGTTGGTGCCTGCCAAGCAGGGGAGTCACTCCTTGACCCCAAGGGAGATTCTTCAGTCCTCTAATCTTAAAGTAGAGCGTCAAAGGTCCAGGATTCTGTATCAGAGTTTCATCCAGGTAAATCTAAAGTCCTAAGAACTGGGGTCCCATACTTATACTAAGTTAGGGGGTTGGACATACTCTGGGGACCCACCTATGGGAGGGTCAGGGAAGAGGGGTGGTTACACCCATTCCCTTTGTCCAGTTTCACGCCAGAGCAGGGCTGGAAGCCCCTGAACCAGTCTGAACTGGGGTATGCACAGGGACACCAAGTGTGCCCCCAGTGCAGGACTTCAAAGCACCAGAGAGTGCTCCCGCCCAGCCCCAATACACATTATCCTGTCTGGGGAGGTGGTTACACCTCCCTGGGACAGGAAACCTATTGTCCAGGCCTCCCTGCCAGAGTTTCAGTCAGCAGCAGGAGGCCAGACCCGTGTCTGTGGCAGCGGCATCCATTTCGTGATGCCAGGGCTTGGAAAGAAGTTACCAGGCAGGCCGGTGTGTACATGTCTCTCCCTCTAGAAGGGTGGAATGCTACCCCTGCCGCCAGAACTGGCGGGGGGGGTAGTATTCCAAGATGTTCGACACCAAACACGACATGTTCCTGTGCAGCCATCCCAAAGTTAGCATTTAACGCGAGGTTATAATGCGCTTAAGAGTATATGGTCAGGCTGCACTACAAACAGCATCAGAGAAGGGTCTCCGAATGCTGCAGAGGGGCTCTGCTCATGCAGGGGCACCCTCTCACATAGGAACCAAGCACTCTGCCTTCAGGATTGACAAGGCCTGCCATAGGAGTGACTTATAGGTTTATATGTGTGTATGTATGTAGTGATATAGGTAACCTATATCACTGTAAGGGGTGCATGCACCACCTTACCCAGGCTGCAGTAGCAGACCTGTGGTGTCATTTTGGATGGCCTTCCAGGGGTGGCACAATACATGCTGCAGCCCTTGGTAGGCCTCTGAGGTACCTATGCCCGAACATAGTATACCATATACTAGGGACTTATAAGGGCACTCCAGATTCCAATCAGAGATGTGCTTAAGGCACATGGAAACCATTTTATAGAGGAAGCAGCTAGGCTGGGGTTCTGATTAGCAGGGCCCCAGCCAGACTAAAGTCGAAAAACAGTGAAGCATCAGCAAAAAGTGGGGGTACCCATGTGAAGCAGATCCTACTCTCCTACACTTTCTTTACCTCTCTTGCTTCTTTCCGCACCCCCTTTGCCTCTCTCTGCACCTCTGTTGCTTCTTTCTGCACCCCTCTTGCCTCTTTCTGCACTCCTCTTCCCTCTTTCTGCACCTCTCTTGCCTCTTTCTGCATACCTGTTCCCTCTGTCTGCACCACTTTTGCCTGTTTCTGTACCTCTCTTTCCTCTTTCTGCACCTCTCTTGCCTCTTTCTGCATCTCTCTTGCCTCTTTCTGTACTTCTCCTGCCTCTTTCTGCACCTCTCTTGCCTCTTTCTGCACCTCCAGTGGTTCTTTCTCCACTTCTCTTGCTTCTTTCTACACCTCTCTTGCTTTTTTCTGCACCCCTCTTTCCTCTTTCTGCACCCTTCCTCCCTCTTTCTGTACCTCTCTTACCTCTTTCTGCACCTCTCCTGCTTCTTTCTGCACCAGTCTTGCCTCTTTCTGTACCCCTGTTCCCTCTGTCTGCACCTCTCTTGCCTGTTTCTGTACCTCTCTTGCCTCTTTCTGCACCTCTGTTGCTTCTTTCTGCACCCCTCTTTCCTCTTTCTGCACTCCTCTTCCCTCTTTCTGCACCTCACTTGCCTCTTTCTGCACACCTGTTCCCTCTATCTGCACCACTTTTGCCTGTTTCTGTACCTCTCTTTCCTCTTTCTGCACCTCTCTTGCCTCTTTCTCCACCTCTCTTTCCTCTTTCTGCACCCTTCCTCCCTCTTTCTGCACCTCTCTTGCCTCTTTCTGCAACCCTCTTGCCTCTGTCTATACCTCACTTGCCTCTTTCTGCATCTCTCCTGCCTCTTTCTGCACCAGCCTTGCCTCTTTCTGCACCCCTATTCCCTCTGTCTGCATCTCTCTCACCTGTTTCTGTACCTCTCTTGCCTCTTTCTGCACCTTTCTTGCCTCTTTCTGCACCTCTGTTGGTTCCTTCTGCACTTCTCTTGCTTCTTTCTACACTCTTGTTTTTTCTGCACCCCTCTTTCCTCTTTCTACACCTCACTTGCCTCTTTCTGCATCTCTCCTGCCTCTTTCTGCACCAGCCTTGCCTCTTTCTGCACTCCTCTTGCCTCTTTCTGCACCTCTGTTGGTTCTTGCTGCACTCCTCTTGCTTCTTTCGGCACCTCTCTTGTAAATATCTGCACCCCTCTTGCCTCTTTCTGCACCTCTGTTCCCTATTTCTGCACCTCTCTTGCCTCTGTCTGCACCCGTGTTCCATCTTGATGCACCTTGTTTGCCTGTTTGTACAACTTTCTTGCCTCTTTCTACAGTTCTCTTGCCTCCTTCTGCACCTATGTTGCGTCTTTGTGCACTTTTCTTGCCTCTTTATGCACCCCTCTTGCCTCTTTCTGCACCCATTTTGCTTCCTACTGCACTTCTCTTGTTTCATTCTGCACCCCTGTGGCCTTTTTCTGCACCAGTCTTCCCTCTTTATGCACCCCTACTTCTACTTTCTGCACCTCTCTTGCCTCTTTCTGCACTTCTCTTGCCTCTTTCTAAATTTCTGTTGCTTGTTTCTGGACTTCTCTTGCCTCTTTCTGCATCTCTCTTGCTTCTTTCTGCACCCTTCTTCCCTCTTTCTGCACCTCTCTTGCCTCCTTCTGCATCTCTCTTGCCTCTTTCTATAGTTCTCTTGTCTCTTTCTTCACCTCCCGTTGCTTCTTTCTGCACTTCTCTTGCCTCCTTCAGCACCCCTCTTGCCTCTGTCTGCACTAATGTTGGTTCTTTCTGCAATTCTCTTGCCTCTTCTGTACCTCTCTTGCCTTTTTCTGTATATCTCTTGCGTCTTTCTGCTCTTCTCTTGCCTCTTTCTGCACTTCTCTTGCTTCTTTCTGTGCTTCTCTTGCTTCTTTCTGTGGTACTCTTGCTTCTTTCTGTACTTTTTGGCCTCTTTCTGCACTTCTATTGCCTCTTTCTGCACCTCTGTTGCTTCTTTCTGCACTTCTCTTGCTTGTTTCTGCACCTCTCTTGCTTCTTTCTGTACCCCTCTTGCATCTTTCTGCACCCGTCGTCCCTCTTTCTGTACCTCTCTTGCCTCCTTCTGCACCTTTCTTCCCTCTTTCTACAGTACTCTTTCTGTACCTCTGTTGCTTCTTTCTGCAATTCTCTTGCCTCTTTCAGCACCCCTCTTGCTCTGTCTGCACCTCTGTTGGTTTGTTCTGCAGTTCTCTTGCCTCTTTCTGCATCTGTATTGCCTTTTTCTGTGCATCTCTTGCCTCTTTCTGCACTTCTCATGCCTCTTTCTGCACTTCTCCTGCCTCTTTCTATGCTTCTCTTGCTTCTTTATGCACTTCTCTTGCCTCTTTCTGCAACCATCTTGCCACTTTCTGCACCTCTGTTGCTTCTTTCTGCACTTCTCTTGCTTCTTTCTGCTCCTCTCTTGCTTCTTTCTGTACCCCTTTTGCCTCTTTGCCCGCTGCACAAGCCCTGACCCGAGAGGCAGGGAGTCCATTTTGGCATCAAGTTCAGTGAGAAAAAAATAAAAAAAAAAATATATATATATATATATTTATATATATTTATATATATATATATATATATATACAATATAATCTAAAAATAATTATTAAACAAGATCAAAAATATTAACACCCCCACCCAAAGGAAAAACAAACTGAACCCAAAACACTATGTCAAACACTAAGCTAATGTAAAACCTTACCTACACCTAACACCAACCTTAACCTACTCTAAACCTACACTTAACACTACATGATACTACATATATAAACAAGATATATGTAAAAAACAAGCATTACGGGGACTGTACAAGGGGCAAAGTCCAATTAGAAGTGGCTCAGGAAAGGAGCCCCAGGACACCCTTAATGTCCTGAAGGTGGGTTAACCCCTCCACCATGTCTCTTTCAACTGATGCCACCCTAACATTTAGGTCCTACAATAACCTGTGATTGTCCAAGGTGTAAGGTGTAGCCTGTCTGTGTAGCCAGTGGTGCTGCTGCAGTAGGTTGAGCAGCTCTAGTTGGTAGGGCAGGTGGTGCTGGTGGAGCAAGTTTCAGCAGTTGACTTTTGTGTGGCAGGTGGGGCCGGAGCTGCATGTTGTCGTCCTGCTGATGGCACTGAACGTGGGGCCACATGTATGCCAGATGAGCTAGGAAGTTGCCACTGTCAATATGGTGCCTGGAAGTGGCAGGCAGCACACCACTCTGTCTGGCAGGTTTTGGGGCACCCTGGGGAATGGCCTTCCACCGTCCTGCCGCCCTCTCTTCATTGTACCTCTTCTCCATTGCATGGTACCCCTTTTCAACTCAGCGGATATGTTTCATAGTTGGATGTGTCTCCACAGCTACACATCCAGGATTCATGCTTTATACATCTACTTGATGCATCTGAGTACTTGTATGTCACAAGTCAGCTATTTTAAACACAACATATCATATATTTAGCACTTTGTAAGTAAGACAGGGAACAATGATTGAAAGTGTTGTTGGCAAATCACTATGTATCAACCTTGTATTTTCTTTTTCCATCCAGTTGTAGGTCTGGGTTAGACCACTCACAAAACATTGTCACGTTTACCAGATCCCATCTTGTGTATGAGACTGCCTCATTGTAATGATACTTGTCACTGACAAGTGTCGCTCCAATGCTCTGATCCTCAGTGACTGCTAGTTCATGCTAGTTTGTACATGAATTCCATGTCTAGTCAAACACATCACCAACATCCCTCCAACATATTATTGTCTTTACGCACACTGATGCATAGGCTGAAGTAACATACCCAATTTGCACATATGGACATGGTGAAAGTGCTACAGGAATTTCACAAGAGTCACATACTCACAGAGTAACTACAGCCTACATCATGTGTATTTATCTTTTCTGTAGCCTTACGTTGTAGCCATACAATGTGTACTAATGGTGCTATGAACACATGCTGCACTACCAAGAACGGTTGCGATACAGAAGTGGGCGACGTCGCTTGATTGTTTTTGACAGGCTGGCTTGGAGTATTGAGTCTATGCAACCTGCCCCCAATGTTGTCTGAACACGCTCTTTTAAAGTACATTTAGAAAAATTGCAGACAACTAACCATATATCATTGTGCGCCTGGATACATTGTTTGCACCTATGACTGTGTGTTCGTGTCAGTAACGACCACAGTTTTGTTCGCGCTACGATTAATTTGTATACATTTTGTGTGCCAGTAACACCAAATGCTTGTCACGCCTCCTATTTAAATGAATAAAATGGAAAAGTGATTTTTCGCAATTTAAGGAGCCTATTTGTATGGCCCTTGTTTTGACCCATTGGGCTTATATTGAACAACATATTTGAACATAGGGACTCTTTTAAACAATTACCTATATGTCCTGAAGATGGTCTGATGGACGATTCTGCCACAACAGACCAAAACGTCGACTGTTACGTCTACTTCCCCGTCATTAATTGTCCTTGAGGAATTGTTATCTATTGTTTTAGATTCATTTTCCCTTGATTTACTTATTTGGAATAGATGTACACACTCATGATTTCTAGGTTCTTTTATATTTACTCCATCATGGTGTTTTATTGCTTTTGAATGTACCCTATTGACTTATGATTACTGTAGGAGAGTAGGATCCTCCTCTTATGGTTACCCCCACTTTTTGCTGGTGTATCACTGTTTTTCGACTTTAGTCTGGCTCGGGCCCTGCTATCCAGGACCCCAGCCTAGCTGCTTCCTCTCTAAATTGATTCCCTGTACCTTAAGTACACTTCAGATTGGATTCTGGGGTGCCCTTATAAGTCCCTAGTATATGGTATACTATGTACCAAGGGCATAGGTACCCCAGAGGCCTACCAGGGGCTGAAGCATGTATTGTGCCACCCCTGGAAGGCCATCCAAAATGACACCACAGGACTGATACTGCAGCCTGAGTGAGGTGGTGCATGCACCCCTTACAGAGATATAGGTTCACTATATCTCACCTGACACTGCACATAGAAACCTATCAGTCACCCCTATGGCAGGCCTTAACAATCCTGAAGGCAGGGTGCTTGGTTTTATGTGAGAGGGTGCCCATGCATGAGCAGAGCCCTCTGCAGCCTTCGGAATCTCCTCTCCGGGGTTGTCTGTGGTGCTGCCTGACCATATACTCTTAAGTGCATTATATCTAAACGGTAAATGCTAACTTTGGGATGGCTGCACGGAAACATGTCGTGTTTGGTGTCAAACACCTTGGAATCATACCCCCACACCAGTAACTGGTGTGGGAGTATGATCCCACCCTTCTAGAGGGAGAGACATGACAGCACCGGTATACCCGGTAGAAACCTTAAAGAGCCCTGGCATCACAAAATGGATGCTGCAGCCACAGACACGAGTCTGGCCTCCTGCTGCTGACCAAAACTCCGGCAGGGGAGGCCTGGACAATAGGTTTCCTGTCTCAGGGAGGTGCTACCACCTCCCAGACAGGCCTTAGTGGATTGGGGCTGGGTGGGTGCACTCTCTGAGTGCTTTGAAGTCCTGCACTGGGGGGCACATTTGGTGTCCTCGTGCATACCCCAGTTCAAACCGGTTGCAGGGGCTACCAGCCCCTGCTCTGGCGTGAAACTGGACAAAGGAAATGGGTGTAGCCACCCCTCTTTCCAAACCCTCCCATAGGTGGGTCCCCAGAGTTAGTCCAACCCCTTTTCCTAGTATAAGTAAGGTAACCCTGGCAACAGGACTTTAGATATCCTTGGACGAAACTCTGTAACTGAATGCTGGACCTTTGACGCTCTACATCAAGATTATAGGACTGAAGAATCTCCCTTGGGGTCAAGGAGTGACTCCCCTGCTTGGCAGGGACCAATGAAGCATCTGTCTGGTCTGCATCACTGACGCTCCCGCCGGACGCTGAAGTCTTTGCATCACCAGAGGTAAATTTCCAAACTTCCCCGAGGCTGCCCTGAGTCCCCAGCAAAGCTGAGGCCCGTAGCTGTCGTGGGTAATGTGGAACTGTGACCCCTGGACACCAAGCACATTTGCAAGTGCACCAACTTCCTGACATCTCTTGAAGCCGTGCTTTGGGTTCCGAGTAGCCCTAGCCCCAAGCACCAACAGCAGCAAAGATCACTGGCCTACACTCCACGAGCGTCCCTTGGGCCAGCTCCAAGTGCGACTGCTTGAGGCTCCTTCGCGATCTCTAGTCCGTTGGCTAGTGGGTCCCCACGAAGGCAACTCTTCAATTACTTGGGCTTTTCTGGTTGCTCCAGAAGTGCCCTGACCTACCCTCACTGGGTGAGTCCCTCAGACCTTGCTGGTCTGCACCGCAGTCTTTTCTTTGTTTCCCCATGACTTGCGGTTGCCAAGGCTTGTTGGGTCCAATCCGGTCGCAGACACCGCAGTACTCGACAAACTTTGTGGTCAGCTGGAATCCAGCTCCTGGTTGTCGTCAATGCCTCCTGGACCTCGTGGCTGAAGAGTCAAGGCACCCGTCAACTCACCTGAAGCACCCGACATCTGAGGGCATTCGACTATCGTGCCCCTGGTCACTGGCTAGTGACCCAGACTCTGTCCCCTCTGCTTTCAGGTCTTCCTCTTCCTCGATCCAGGCTTGGATCGCACCGGACACTCTTCCTCTTCACGGCAGCAGCACTTTCCAAGAGGTCACCATTGAAAACGACGATGATTCCCGACACCTTTTAACACGTATGCACCCAGCTTCCCTGGGTGAGGTAACTCGAGTATTTCGGTACTCACATGGGTGTGGGCCCTAGAAACTCTTAAGTTTAAAGGGGTTAATTGGAAGTCCTCTCCGAAGTGTCCTTTTTCTTTAAAAATCCAACTGCGACTTTCCCCATAGAAGTCAACGGCGATTTGCGGCTGTGTTCTCACACTGCACACGTCCCCCCTGGGTCCCCTGTGTCACTACCTTGGGTGGTTCCTTGGGGTCCAAGCACTTCTACAGGCTCTAGGCCTTGTGTCTAACTCAGTCGTGGTTCTTATACCACTATTTTAGTATATGGTTTGGTACGCCCCTAGGGCTCAAACGTGTATTGTGCTAATAACTGCTGATATTTGCCTTGTAACTTATGTACTTCGAACTCTAGCCTCATAAAGAGACTAGAGGGGTGTGTTTAAGACTAAATACATATATTTTATATATATACCTGGTGTGGTCCTCTTTCATTTGGTCACTCAAGAGATTATAGACTGGTAAAACAAGCTGCTTTACATTCCTCCAAGAATTAGCCTGAAGGCTGCTCTCCATAGCTACCACTAGGATAGCTTTCAATAAAGGTTGTCTTTAACCTATCATCCATAAGGGGTTGTTTGGACTGGTGCAAGGTGCCCACTATAACTAGTGGACAGCATATACCAGGCCAACTTCTCACATTGGTGTGCAGCATGTGGGATTCCAGCTTGCTATTGTTTTACCAGATAATCTCAAGTGTGTGACTAACTGAAAACCACTAAAGGTACCTAAGGTACATATAAATTCAAGCTTAGAAATACAGTAAGTTCTACTGAACTTAGAGTTGTGTGTCAAGTGCTTAGCACACCCTTTATACAACTCAAGAGAGTTTAGTAGGCCACACTAGAGTAGGTAGTGCATACACCACACCTCACTAGTAATGTCTTCAGGGTCAGGAACCAGTAGGTCCCTGCCAGGAACCAGTGGGCTCCTACCCTCCAAATATGACAACCTCCCATTCTTGGAATTGAGAGAGTTGTGCAAGATTAGGAAGCTGAAGACAGGCAAAAGTGCCAACACCCAACATCTCATGGAGATGCTTCTGCTGGATGATCTCAGAAGACCCCTAGGGTCTGCAGGGGTAGGCAGAGAGGGTGGGGCAGAAGATGAGGAAGGGACCAGGGGTGAAAATACCCAAGACCTGCCCTCTGAAACTGGCCAGGAAGATGAAAATGATCTTGACCTGGACAATCCAGCTCCTCCTGCAGATGAGGAGGAGGATCAGAATGACCTCCCCTTTGTCCCACCAGGAAGAGTTGTGAGTGTGCCTAGAAGGTCCAGATCTCCTTCTCAGGAGTCTGACCACTCTGACACCTCAGTAGGGACCTCTGTTTCCTCTCGTAGGAGGGAATCCTCTCATGAAAGGAAAGATAGCCTGCTCAAGTATGAGGAAGCTCAGTTGAGAATCAGAAAAGAGCAGTTGGCTATAGACAGGGAGTCCCTAGAGCGTCATAGACAAAGAAGAAAGTTGGGACTAGAGTCCCATGGTGGCAGCAACTTCCCTAGTGGTAGGGAAAGGTCTTATGACCATAGAAACCTGAGCAAGATTGTCCCTCCCTACCAGAGTGGGGATGACATCCACAAATGGATAACTGCACTGGAAAGGGCCTGTAAAGTTCAGAGGGTCCCCCAGGAGCAGTGGGCAGCAATCTTGTGGCTCTCCTTTGCAGACAAAGGTAGAGACAAGCTCCTCACTGTATGAGAAGAGGATGCTGATGATTACCAAGTCCTGAAGAGTGCCCTTATAGATGGGTTTGGCCTAACCACTGAGCAATACAGGTTAAAGTTCAGAGATACCCAAAAGGCACAGACACAGGACTGGGTGGACTTTGTAGATTGTGCTACCAAGGCTTTGGAAGGCTGGTTACTTGGCAGTAAGGTGTGTGACTTCAAAGGATTGTATAATTTAACCATGAGGGAGCAGATTCTTAATAACTGTCAGAATCAGTTGCTACATCAGTACCTGGTTGACTCTGATCTGACCTCTCCCCAAGAATTGGGAAAGAAGGCAGACAAATGGGTCAGAACCAGGGTGAAGCAGAAGGTACAGAACCAAGGTGGTGACCAGAAGAAGCAAGATTCTAAAAACTCTGACAAGGGTGGGGAAAAGGGTAAAGACCAGAAGTCTTCTCAGGGTCCCCAAAAATCTGCATCTGGTGGGGAATCCCAATCTAATAAAGGAAAAGGCCAAAGGAAACCATGGTACAAAGTCTGTAAGCAAAAGACTCACTGGACAAGTGATTGCACCAAGTCCAAAGACTCCAATCCAGCCACCATTGCCCCTAAGGCAACTGTTCCCCCTAGTCCAGCTACAAGTGGTGGTGGAAACACTCAGAATAATGGTTTAGTAGGGTTGACCCTGGGTACTGAGATGGGCTCTGACCTAGTCAGAGTGCCAACTCATGCTGTCCTAGTCTGTGATGGGGGCATGGATATGTCCCCCTTTGTGAGTCCCAATAATTTGGGCAAATACAGACAGCAGCCTTTAATTAATGGAAGGGAGGCTTTGGCATTCAGGGACACAGGAGCAAGTGTCACCATGGTGACACAAGATCTTGTGGATCCTGGGCAGATTATACTTGGTGAAATGTACCAAGTGACCAATGCTAGCAATGTCAGAACAGACAATTCTCTGGCAGTTGTTAACTTCTCCTGGGGAGGGGTAATTGGCCTTAAGAAGGTTGTGGTGAGTGCAGACCTACCAGTGGAATGCTTGCTTGGCAATGATCTTGAAACCTCAGCTTGGGCAGAGGTGGAGCTCAGGAAACATGCAGAAATGCTTGGGATCCCTGCACATGTCTTTGCTGTGACTAGGTCACAGGCAAAAATGTCAAAAGCTGAACAGGCCCTGGATTCTGGAATAATGGACCAGGTGCCTCCCAAGAGGAGGAGCAGTAGGGTTAAGACAGTGCCTTCCCCTTGGCTCAGGAGGAAGATCAGTCTTTTGAGGAAGATGATCTCAGGCCTGAAGAAGGAACTGTCCCAGAGGAGCTTGAACCTGATCAGGTTGAGTTCTTGGGGACAGAGGGCCCTTCCAGGGCAGATCTGAGCCAGGAGCAGCTGAACTGCCCCTCTCTTGAACCCCTCA
>CAWUFW010027421.1:0-26792 GCA_963921515.1 Calotriton arnoldi | reverse complement strand
GGGTCGATTCCGATTCGGGCCGGAAAAGCACCGACCGACTCGGATCCGGAAAAAATACCGACCGACACGTACCAGTGGCGCCCGACACGCCAAGTACGATGCAAGCCGCGATAAATCCGACCGACACGTCAGGAAACCAAGCCGACCGACCGAGCCGCTCGGAAAATAGCAATCCGGCCGGAAAAACACGCGAATCCAACCGACCGACACGCACCCGGAACAAATCCGACCGAATCGTACCCGCCAACTCCAACCCGCAAAGTACGATGCAAGGCGCGAAAAACACGACCGAGTCGGACGGAGGACAAGCCGTACGACCGACACGCATACAAAACCGAGCCGAAGCAACACAATACACCGCGACCGACGCGTACGCAGCATACAAAACTGCACAAACACAGCGTGAACGAAACGGAAAACACCGTACGAGACCAATGCAGGGTCCGACTCGGTCACAAGAACGTTTCCAACATACACAAACAGCACAAAGGAAAAATCAACCAAAAAAAGGCCAAACAAGCAATTACCAAGCCAATAAATACTGGGGGGGTGGGGACAGAGAACAAAGACACACCCACAACTCCACCTATATAAAGGACACAAATCACTACCATGAGCCTTTGCAAATGCCATTCCACTGCCAGCACCCAAGAGAAAGCAACCACACACCCACAGCTCATCCCTCACACAAGCCACACACCAGCAGCACACCAACAAATACCTACCTCACATACACCCAGCACAACACACACCCACACACCCTCACCTGCACACCAACACACACATCACCCACCATCACCACCCATCACCATGCCCCCCAAGAAGAATCACAAGTTCCTAGATTGTGAATTGGAAGTCCTGGTAGACGAGATCCTCAGGGTAGAGCCACAGCTGTTTGGCACATTGGTCCAACAGACCCCCATGTCGCAGAAAACCAAGATGTGGGAGAGGATCATCAACAGGGTGAACGCACAATCACCATGTCGGCGCACAAAGAGCGACATCCAGAACAGGTGGTATGACGTGCGCAGGAGGGTACGGAAACTGCTGAAGCAAGATTACATCAACAGCCAACACACCGGCAGTGGCCCTCCTGCCAAGCCAATATACCTCAGGCCCTGGGAGGAGAAGGTGCGGGCCATCCTACCGCCAGTGAGCATATATGGACTAGAGGACATCCCAGAGCCTGGTGAGTACACAACAAATGTACACAATATACTGCCACAAAACACACACACATCACTGTCAAGGGGAGAGTCAAACCATGCACTCATAGCAATTACACAGCAACTAGAACAGAATCATCCCAAAATGTGTATGTCAGTCAGATAAACCCAACACATGCCATCAAAAAAGTCACATCCAACTGTGCCAACACATGTACAAACACAACCACAACTACAGCTAGGCAGTGGCACAAATAGAACTAACACACACATCCACACATGTAGCCACCACAACAACACCAACACACAGTGAAGACCACTCAAAGGAAGGAATTCTGTGTATGCTGGCCAAGTCAGTGTAGCCAATAGCATCATGGGAGTCGCAGTCACACATATTGCCCCCCCCCACAACTGTCCCATCAACACCACCATGAA
Organism: Calotriton arnoldi; assembly: GCA_963921515.1. Classification (NCBI taxonomy): domain Eukaryota; kingdom Metazoa; phylum Chordata; class Amphibia; order Caudata; family Salamandridae; genus Calotriton; species Calotriton arnoldi. The sequence continues at coordinate 25,191 of CAWUFW010027421.1, read as the reverse complement.
CCATGCGCACATCACAGGGAGTGGAGAAGGACTCACAAGATGGCTGACACTGGCTACTGCTGTGAGGAGCACAAGGCCCTGCTGCCAACTGTGCACCAACAAACAGCAGGACACCACTGACTGACATCCTGAGAGACAACTTACACTCCCTGCAATGCAAGCACGTTCCATGGTGGGATATCTGGCTGGCTGGGTGGGAAGGGGGACTTGCAGCACTGACCATAGTCACCAGCACCTCCCCTCACACCCCCCCCCCAACACAAACTCCACAGTACCCACCTGGTAGAATGCAATGCCCTCCATCCTAACACAAGATCCCACAAAGCACCACCACCCTGGCTTATGTTGTGTGAAGCACAGGGACACTCTTGGGACTCTTAGCCAAACAACTGCCAGGACAACACTCCCAGCCATCCTGTCAGCACAGCCAGCCCACCCCACAGGGAAGCAGAGTCAAAAGGAAGGAAGCATGGGCATGCTGGGAAGGGGGTGGAGGCAATAGCATGATGGGAGTCGTAGTCACAGACATTGCTCAGCCTCACAACTGGCCCATCAACACCACCCTGAACCATGCTCACATCACAGGGAGTGGAGAAGGACTCACAAGATGGCTGACACTGGCTACTGCTGTGGGGAGCACAAGGCCCTGCTGGCAACTGTGCACCAACAAACAGCAGGACACCACTGACTGACATCCTGAGAGACAACTTACACTCCCTGCAATGCAAGCACGTTCCATGGTGGGATATCTGGCTGGCTGGGTGGGAAGGGGGACTTGCAGCACTGACCATAGTCACCAGCACCTCCCCTCACACCCCCCCCCAACACAAACTCCACAGTACCCACCTGGTAGAATGCAATGCCCTCCATCCTAACACAAGATCCCACAAAGCACCACCACCCTGGCTTATGTTGTGTGAAGCACAGGGACACTCTTGGGACTCTTAGCCAAACAACTGCCAGGACAACACTCCCAGCCATCCTGTCAGCACAGCCAGCCCACCCCACAGGGAAGCAGAGTCAAAAGGAAGGAAGCATGGGCATGCTGGGAAGGGGGTGGAGGCAATAGCATGATGGGAGTCGTAGTCACAGACATTGCTCAGCCTCACAACTGGCCCATCAACACCACCCTGAACCATGCTCACATCACAGGGAGTGGAGAAGGACTCACAAGATGGCTGACACTGGCTACTGCTGTGGGGAGCACAAGGCCCTGCTGCCAACTGTGCACCAACAAACAGCAGGACACCACTGACTGACATCCTGAGAGACAACTTACACTCCCTGCAATGCAAGCACGTTCCATGGTGGGATATCTGGCTGGCTGGGTGGGAAGGGGGACTTGCAGCACTGACCATAGTCACCAGCACCTCCCCTCACACCCCCCCCAACACAAACTCCACAGTACCCACCTGGTAGAATGCAATGCCCTCCATCCTAACACAAGATCCCACAAAGCACCACCACCCTGGCTTATGTTGTGTGAAGCACAGGGACACTCTTGGGACTCTTAGCCAAACAACTGCCAGGACAACACTCCCAGCCATCCTGTCAGCACAGCCAGCCCACCCCACAGGGAAGCAGAGTCAAAAGGAAGGAAGCATGGGCATGCTGGGAAGGGGGTGGAGGCAATAGCATGATGGGAGTCGTAGTCACAGACATTGCTCAGCCTCACAACTGGCCCATCAACACCACCCTGAACCATGCTCACATCACAGGGAGTGGAGAAGGACTCACAAGATGGCTGACACTGGCTACTGCTGTGGGGAGCACAAGGCCCTGCTGCCAACTGTGCACCAACAAACAGCAGGACACCACTGACTGACATCCTGAGAGACAACTTACACTCCCTGCAATGCAAGCACGTTCCATGGTGGGATATCTGGCTGGCTGGGTGGGAAGGGGGACTTGCAGCACTGACCATAGTCACCAGCACCTCCCCTCACACCCCCCCCCCAACACAAACTCCACAGTACCCACCTGGTAGAATGCAATGCCCTCCATCCTAACACAAGATCCCACAAAGCACCACCACCCTGGCTTATGTTGTGTGAAGCACAGGGACACTCTTGGGACTCTTAGCCAAACAACTGCCAGGACAACACTCCCAGCCATCCTGTCAGCACAGCCAGCCCACCCCACAGGGAAGCAGAGTCAAAAGGAAGGAAGCATGGGCATGCTGGGAAGGGGGTGGAGGCAATAGCATGATGGGAGTCGTAGTCACAGACATTGCTCAGCCTCACAACTGGCCCATCAACACCACCCTGAACCATGCTCACATCACAGGGAGTGGAGAAGGACTCACAAGATGGCTGACACTGGCTACTGCTGTGGGGAGCACAAGGCCCTGCTGCCAACTGTGCACCAACAAACAGCAGGACACCACTGACTGACATCCTGAGAGACAACTTACACTCCCTGCAATGCAAGCACGTTCCATGGTGGGATATCTGGCTGGCTGGGTGGGAAGGGGGACTTGCAGCACTGACTATAGTCACCAGCACCTCCCCTCACACCCCCCCCCAACACAAACTCCACAGTACCCACCTGGTAGAATGCAATGCCCTCCATCCTAACACAAGATCCCACAAAGCACCACCACCCTGGCTTATGTTGTGTGAAGCACAGGGACACTCTTGGGACTCTTAGCCAAACAACTGCCAGGACAACACTCCCAGCCATCCTGTCAGCACAGCCAGCCCACCCCACAGGGAAGCAGAGTCAAAAGGAAGGAAGCATGGGCATGCTGGGAAGGGGGTGGAGGCAATAGCATGATGGGAGTCGTAGTCACAGACATTGCTCAGCCTCACAACTGGCCCATCAACACCACCCTGAACCATGCTCACATCACAGGGAGTGGAGAAGGACTCACAAGATGGCTGACACTGGCTACTGCTGTGGGGAGCACAAGGCCCTGCTGCCAACTGTGCACCAACAAACAGCAGGACACCACTGACTGACATCCTGAGAGACAACTTACACTCCCTGCAATGCAAGCACGTTCCATGGTGGGATATCTGGCTGGCTGGGTGGGAAGGGGGACTTGCAGCACTGACCATAGTCACCAGCACCTCCCCTCACACCCCCCCAACACAAACTCCACAGTACCCACCTGGTAGAATGCAATGCCCTCCATCCTAACACAAGATCCCACAAAGCACCACCACCCTGGCTTATGTTGTGTGAAGCACAGGGACACTCTTGGGACTCTTAGCCAAACAACTGCCAGGACAACACTCCCAGCCATCCTGTCAGCACAGCCAGCCCACCCCACAGGGAAGCAGAGTCAAAAGGAAGGAAGCATGGGCATGCTGGGAAGGGGGTGGAGGCAATAGCATGATGGGAGTCGTAGTCACAGACATTGCTCAGCCTCACAACTGGCCCATCAACACCACCCTGAACCATGCTCACATCACAGGGAGTGGAGAAGGACTCACAAGATGGCTGACACTGGCTACTGCTGTGGGGAGCACAAGGCCCTGCTGCCAACTGTGCACCAACAAACAGCAGGACACCACTGACTGACATCCTGAGAGACAACTTACACTCCCTGCAATGCAAGCACGTTCCATGGTGGGATATCTGGCTGGCTGGGTGGGAAGGGGGACTTGCAGCACTGACCATAGTCACCAGCACCTCCCCTCACACCCCCCCCCAACACAAACTCCACAGTACCCACCTGGTAGAATGCAATGCCCTCCATCCTAACACAAGATCCCACAAAGCACCACCACCCTGGCTTATGTTGTGTGAAGCACAGGGACACTCTTGGGACTCTTAGCCAAACAACTGCCAGGACAACACTCCCAGCCATCCTGTCAGCACAGCCAGCCCACCCCACAGGGAAGCAGAGTCAAAAGGAAGGAAGCATGGGCATGCTGGGAAGGGGGTGGAGGCAATAGCATGATGGGAGTCGTAGTCACAGACATTGCTCAGCCTCACAACTGGCCCATCAACACCACCCTGAACCATGCTCACATCACAGGGAGTGGAGAAGGACTCACAAGATGGCTGACACTGGCTACTGCTGTGGGGAGCACAAGGCCCTGCTGCCAACTGTGCACCAACAAACAGCAGGACACCACTGACTGACATCCTGAGAGACAACTTACACTCCCTGCAATGCAAGCACGTTCCATGGTGGGATAACTGACTGGGTGGGTGGGTGGGTGGGAAGGAGGTCTGGCTGTCAACCAAACACAATCAATGCAGACCATGTTCACACCCCAGAGAATACATAGAAATGCCCAAATAATGCAGGACAATGTGCCACACCAATATCAACCCCTGACTGTGACGACTTAGGACAATACAATGTACAGGCCCGCACCCCGAGGCACAGTCACAACTGTCAGGTGTGTCAACCACTGATGCCTGCAGAAACATGACATACATTGTTTGTGTCTCCCAAAAACAGGTGATGATAGGGACACAGCAGCAGACGCTGAGGAGTCCCAGTCCCAGGCTCAAGAGGATGCCGAGCTCACTGGCGTCGTACAGCCTCTGTCCTCCTCGGACGATGAACAACCTGGCACATCCGGTGCAAGTCAACATGCTGCACCAGCAGGACCACCAGCTGCAGCACCAGCAGGTCCACCAGCTGCACCCCCTGCACCCACCCCTCCAACGACTGTCACCACGAATACCATCCCTGCCGACATGGACAGAATAAGGAACAACACCAGCGCAGTGACCCTGGACCAACCTGGGGCCATGGACACCACCACCACCACCAACCCCCAAGGTGGACCAGGGTTATCTGTGCGTGCAACTGCACACACTGCACATGTCAGCAGGGGTGGTGGGAGGGGTGGGAGACAGAGGTCGCTGCTTGCAGACGTTGCTGGTGTGCATGAAGACCCACAACTGGTACGCATAGCTGATGCGTACCAGTCCAGCACCGGAGAGCTCAGCCAGGTAGTGGGGCTCCTCAGAGACATCAAACAGCAGCAGGCTGCCCATCATGCCCGCTTGGACTCCCACATGTCCCAAGTGGAGTCACACATGTCACGTGTGGACTCCCACATGTCACGTGTGGACTCCCACATGACCCGCGTGGAGTCCAAGTGGGATGTACTACATGAGATGACGGCGGTGCACAGGGACATTTTACAATGCCTCCGCCAGATGAACAGCAACCAGTCCACACCTCCCTGTGTGCCAACAACATCTGGTACCGAACAAACTGCAACTGCCACAGGGAGGGAGGAGGACTCTGGCGGAGAGTCCCCTGCACCGCAGCAGCCTGCACTTGAGGGCCCCCCCCCAAGAAGAGGGGTCGTCCGAGGAGGGGAAAGTGAGAGGCTGATGGCCAAGCGCAACTCCCAGGAAGCCTGAACCTGTTCTGGATTTTCGCCTTTGTGCACAGACTGTTCACCCTGTTGATGGCAACACTACTCCCACACATTGCATGGGGAGTATAAGTTGGAACAATGTGTCAGACAACAGTGGCCCCGATACTGGGGATCCTGTCTACCTGGACTTTCTATTCATCTAGGAACTTGGGATTGCAAGATTCATGTACAGCACAATCCATCCTATGCACTATTATCACAATAAACACACTAATACACCATACTTGCCTCTGTCGTGATTCCAACGTGGGTGCTGTTATGGGGATGATGAACTGCAAAATTACACAGTGTATGCGAACTGCAACAGCAAGGACAACACAGGCATGTGAGTACAGGCAACGTGACACATATGAGGGAGACACACCACCAGGGCTACACAACACATACACACCTAGGCCATCTGACTCATTGCCTACACTGATGTTGCCAGGGAAGACGGTGCAATGCACAGACACCACACCCATTCCCAGTTGTAGTCAAGTAGCCCACAGGTGCAGTAAGCAAATGGCAGTCAAATGTGTGACCACAGACAACGCACATCACTAAGTGAAGCACAGGTTTATTACACAGTAGCAACATGCCGTAACCACTACAGATGCAAGGTAACCCCACCTGGTAGCGGGCACACAGTCAACAACTGTAGACAGAAGGAAGTCCATGGGTGTGGCGCACATCACCTGTAGGGACACAACAGCTACCAGCCTGGATGTGCAATCACGTCGTCGGTGGACACAGTTGACCAAACGAATCTGAAAGTACCCTGTGAAGGACAGAAATGACACACAGTCAAAAGCAATGCAGTACAGGACAGAACAGCAAAACTCATGCACAATACATGTTACAAGATACCCACCCAGAACCAAGTTAGCATGTCAACACTGTTGGGGAGTACAGCCCACCTGTCACCACACATCGCAACACACATCCTGTCAAGTAGCCCATGGACACACTCCAACAGCACCAGAGCACCACCCACACATCATGCCAACTCACATCATTCACATGACACCTCAGGATACTCACATTCAGCTAAAGAAGTTGGTGATGAGCTGTGTGCGGACATCACCATCACCATCATCATCATCATCGTCACTGGCATCGTGGTCCAGGCCAGGATCCTCCACAGGTGGCGGATGTTGGTCATCGTCATCCTGGATGAGAGGCAACTCCTTCCGCACTGCCAGGTTGTGGAGCATGCAGCAGACGATGATAATCTTGCACACTTTCGCAGGGGCATATGGGAGGGACCCTCCGGTCTTGTCCAGGCAGCGGAAGCGGCTCTTCAGGAGACCAAAGGTCCGCTCAATCACTCTCCTGGTCCGACCATGTGCCTCATTGTAGCGCATCTGGGCAGGTGTCACAGGGTTCCTGAGGGGTGTCAGCAACCACGGCATGTTGGGGTATCCCGAGTCACCTACGGACAGACAAGTGCACATCAGCTGACTTGGAAAAGTGGGCGGAATACTACAGATCAGATCACACACAATGGCACAAAGTCAGTACACACCGACAAGCCAGGCACGCTGGTTCTGCATCTGTGCCATCAACCTGGGGATGCGACTACTCCTCATCACAAAGGCATCGTGTGCTGAACCAGGGAAACGGGCACACACGTGTGTGATGGTCATGTCTGCAAGACACACCACCAGTGCATTGACCGAGTGGTAGTGCTTGCGGTTCCTGTAGGCCTGCTCCTGGGCCTGTGGTGGTACCAAAGCCACATGTGTCCCATCAATGGAGCCAATGACATGCGGCATCCTCCCCAGGGCATAAAAGTCACTCTTCACGTCAGTGAGTCGTCGCAGTCTAGGGAAATAGATGTACCGGTTCAGGAAGAGCAACATTGCCGCCAAAACATCGCGGAGCACACGGCTGAACATGGTCTGTGACATCCCACCAGCAGACGCCACAGTATGTTGGAAGGTACCGGTGGCAAAGAAGTGTAGGGCTGCCATCACCTTCACCTTGGGGGTCAGCGCTGTAGGATACGGCCGGCCAGGCTGCAAATGTGGGGACAACTGCACTGCAAAATCCTCAATCAGCTGCCTGGTGAAGCGGTACCGTCGGATGCTGTCCCGTTCCACCATCGTTGCCAGGTCTGGGAATGGCCGATGGACAGCAGGAGCCCTGCAGTGCAGAGGAGAAGTAAGCAAGATCGTCAGTCACCCCACATATGCGGCATTGAACACACTCAAGATCCCAACATACATCATCATGAGGCACAACTACATGAAGTGTGCAGTACCGGAACGACATTTATGGTACATACATGGCCAACATCTGTCAACACGGTCCTACAGGTGGCATCAATTTGTCCCTGTTTGGCCCATTGGATATCATGATGCTGTGTCACAGTCACCCCCCAGTGACATGTGAGGACAGATGTGCCCCAGGCACCACAGCTCAACGACAGGCACATTCCCAGGGACCCTGTAATGCCACATGGACACTGGCATCACCTGGAGTATCATGTGTACACCACAACAAAACAAACATGACCCCCACAGGTAGTGGCCACACTTGCCATGGCAGGAGAGCCATGGACGTCTGTGACACACACGCACAACATCAGAGTCCATGCACACACAACGTGGATGTGGAGACTGTCTCCCATTGTGCACATGAAATCAGAGACATTGTAAACACTACATGCACAAAGACTGTGGAGGGCCATCACTATTGTGCCACTGGGACACCCTGGCTCAAACATACCGTCCCACATGGGACTCACGGGGTATGTGACATGACATACACAAACACCACTGTGAAATGTGACCATGGCACATGCACAGATATGAACAGTTGCACATCACAGTGGTCACGTACACGTAACACCCATGATCCTGTCCCCATGAACACGTGCACAGCCTGGGGGTGGCTGCCCACAGGTGACACCCACAGGACAACATGTACACCAACATACACACAATAGGAAATGCAGCCTTACATGCCTTATGATAAGGTTTGGACAGGCTGTCGTGATGTAGGTGTGCCCCTCACTCCCTGGGAGCTATCTGTGGCTGGCATATGTCCATCTGAGACAGGCATGCTGACATATGCCAGTCACATGTACAGTGATGCGTTGTACTGCAATGGACCGATCGGTGCCTCCGGCCGGCCCATTGCATTCAATGTGTGCGGGTACGCGTTGTACCCCTGTGCGCGTTGAACAGCAATGGACCGATCGGTGCCTCCGGCCGGCCCATTGCATTCAATGTGTGCGGGTACGCGTTGTACCCCTGTGCGCGTTGTACTGCAATGGACCGATCGGTGCCTCCGGCCGGCCCATTGCATTCAATGTGTGCGGGTACGCGTTGTACCCCTGTGCGCGTTGAACAGCAATGGACCGATCGGTGCCTCCGGCCGGCCCATTGCATTCAATGTGTGCGGGTACGCGTTGTACCCCTGTGCGCGTTGTACTGCAATGGACCGATCGGTGCCTCCGGCCGGCCCATTGCATTCAATGTGTGCGGGTACGCGTTGTACCCCTGTGCGCGTTGAACAGCAATGGACCGATCGGTGCCTCCGGCCGGCCCATTGCATTCAATGTGTGCGGGTACGCGGTGTACCCCGGGGCGCGTTGAACTGCAATGGACCGATCGGTGCCTCCGGCCGGCCCATTGCATTCAATGTGTGCGGGTACGCGTTGTACCCCTGTGCGCGTTGAACAGCAAAGGACCGATCGGTGCCTCCGGCCGGCCCATTGCATTCAATGTGTGCGGGTACGCGTTGTACCCCTGTGCGCGTTGTACTGCAATGGACCGATCGGTGCCTCCGGCCGGCCCATTGCATTCAATGTGTGCGGGTACGCGTTGTACCCCTGTGCGCGTTGAACAGCAATGGACCGATCGGTGCCTCCGGCCGGCCCATTGCTTTCAATGTGTGCGGGTACGCGTTGTACCCCTGTGCGCGTTGAACAGCAATGGACCGATCGGTGCGCACCCATTGACAATGGGCTTGCCTGGCAACGGACGCGTTTTCGAATATTCGAACGAGTCGGTTGCTGGAAAATCAGTTGGTCACCCACAACAATGTTGCAAAATCATGTATGTCATGAAGTTGAAGATTTGAAGGATGCTGTGGGCGTGTTTTGGTGCTGCTATTCCATGGATTGGCCATATTCAGAAGATGCAAACGACTTGGACCTATCACTTTGGACACAAGGGACAGTATCTGCCTCTCCAGCACATATATATTGCTGCATGTTCCCCTGAGAGCCCACTTGCCTGCACTACATGCTCCAGGACGACATCTGCCACTGCACTGCTGCTGTCTCTGCCCCTCTGGACCCTGCAATGGCACGTACTGTGGAGAGAGCCCCAGCCTTCAGCCTTGAAGAGAACCAGGCCCTGCTGGACAGCCTACTTCCACAGTACAGCAAGCTGTATGGGACACCAGGGGAGCAGGTGAGTGTTCTGTGCACTGCCTTTCTGAATGTGCATTTTGTCTGACTAGCAAGGCTGAGAGTCAGCACACCACTGGCTAGCAGGCTCACTGAGTAGTTGTCACCCCCCATAGTGTGTAGTGACTTGCACTGGACAGGTATGGTGCAGTGACAGTGCTTCTGAACAGGGTTTTACTCCCCATGCTATGATACCATGTAGTGACTTCTGGAAAACTGTCCATGGGCAGCCGTGCACTGCCTGGGTACACCATGTGCCCCTGTGATTGCGACATGTATATGCAACTGTGTCATGCACGGATATGTTGCATGTGTAGTAATGTCCTTATCACTTTGTCATCCTGACAGGCTTCTGCCCATCGGAAGCATGAGATCTGGAAGGACATCGTCCGGGCTGTCCGGTCCGTGGGGGTCTACAAGCGCCGGATCCGCAACTGCCAAAAGAGGTGGCAGGACCTTCGGGGCTGGACCCGGAGGATTGCACGGGTCCAGCTGAAGCTGTCGCCTCCTCGCAGGAGGGGCGGAACACGGACCCTGACCCCCACATGCTCAGGATCCTGGCGGTGGTCTTTCCAGACCTGGATGGGCAGCTGAAGGCCAGAGAGCAGCAAGGAGGGGGTGAGTCAAAGACTGCACTGTGTACTCTGTCTAACATGTTATGTGCCCTCCTCGGGCCAGGTTGAACTGCCACAGTACAGCAGTCATGTTGTCCAGGAGCCATGTCCCTCTATTGTGCACTGCCCACTCCTCATCTGATACCCAGGTGTGGCCCTTACATGCAGGGAATTCTGTCACTTAGGACTGTGTCCTTGCAGTTTGCTTGACTCAAGGTGGGAGACAGCATCTGTTTCCCTGACTCTGTGGTGGGCATCATGGGTGGGTCCATTGCTTACACAATGCCTGTATTCTGACATGTATTCAGCGTGTTACTTTGATCTGTGGTCCAATTGCTGAGCTGATCCACCACATGTGGCTGGGGTACCTGGCACACACCCATGCTGCGGGTGGGAACAATGTTTGGGCCCCAGGAGTATGTATATGACGTGTGTCACACATACTTAGCCAGCTGCCTACAGTCCAGGGCTCATCCCTCATTCATGTGGGGCTGGACAGTCATGCCTACTCCAGGCCATACAATACACTCTGTACTCCCACTCCCGTGTATCAGAGGACACATTGTGCACAGTGATTTGCCCCTCAGGTGTCTGCCTCTGTGTCAGTGTGCTGTGGATTAGTCGCCAGGACTGCTGTGGAGTTTCTTGGTAGGGGCTCAGCATGCCACTGGAGATGTGACCATAGGAGACGATACTTGTGTGACACATAGGTGTCTGATCAGCTGCCCATGCAGACTGGGGCATGTAAATGTGAAGTTCAGGCAGCTGTTCCCCATGCACAGCAGAGTGTGAGGGGCTCAGGTTCAGAGGGTAGTGTCACAGGTCTCCCATATGTCCAATAGGTATGACCTGGACAGATGAGGGTTAAGAGGATGTGTTGTGGGGGGATGTACATGTGCACTTGTGCAGCTCCAGGACTTGCATTCCCCATGACCTACTATTGTGACACAGTGCAGAGTGTTGTTGTCTGGCTGCAAAGTCATACATCACTGAGACAGTGATGTATGACTTTGCAGTCATGCCTCCGCCATGGCATGTGTCTACTGATTGGTGATCCTGCAGGGGAGTGACATGTGCTACATGCACACCATAGTGGCGCTGGCTATCAGGACATGGGTGCATCATGGTGTCTGTCGCTGGTATGCATCACATGCATTTCCTATTTGACTCTGGGCATCCCTTACATCCGTAAACCTGTACTGACTCAGTGGCAAGAGCTGTGATGTGTCCACACCGTGTTCTCTGCACTGTCCAACTACTGTGTACTTGGTGCATGTGTCAACACTGGGGTGTTGCAATCCAACAGACACCAGACAGATGGGTGCAAGGCCATGTGGGATGTGAGTGCCATGCTTGGCATCAGACTGACAATTGACTTCTCCTGTTCAATTAGTGCACTTTTAGCAATGTACAACTAATGATGCCAGGGCTTGCTCTGTGATGTGCTGTGCTCACAGTGGTGTGTGCGTTATGTGCAGGTGACTGATGTCTGTCTGTTTCCCCATTGTTTGCAGATACATCCACGGCCACGGAAGGGGACAGCTCCACGGACCAGGAGGAGCCGGAGAGCCAGACTGGGTCAGCAGCCGAGGAGTGGTCGGAGGGACCCAGTGGCACGGAGGGCGAGGGGAGCCACACCGAGGAGTCCTCAGCAGCATCCACCTCAGCTGAGGACCAGAGCAACTCGGAGGATGACTCCCTTGTGGAGGCGGGTGTCAGCAGCCACCACACCCCAGCTAGTGTTGCTGTCCCCGCCACCACCAGCACCACCACCGCCCTCCCATCGGCTCCCATTCCCCAGGTCCGTGGAGGCTCCCATGTCCGGGAGCGTGTCTCCTTTGGGCCAGGCACCGCACCCCCTGCCCCTGTGTCCCCTGCTGCCCTGAGTGAGGAGTCTGTGTACCTCCTTCGCCAGCTCCATGTAGGGCAGACAGCCATGCTGAGTGTCCTCCATGCGCACACCGCGCTGTTGACTCAGCTGGTGTCGTTCATGGAGGGCATCTCATCGGGCATGTCTGACCTACAGAGGGGCAATAGGTCCATGGACTCCTCCCTGACGGCAGCAGTGTCCCTCCTCAAACGGTCCCTCACCCCTCCTGCCTCTGCTCCATCCACACTCCCCAGCACCTTACCCATCCCAGGCACACACACACTGGCACACACCAGCACACACACATCCAGCACACTGACACACACGCCAATGACAAAACGCACACGCAAGCACATTCAGGGGACTGAAGCCAGACTCACAGGGGATGGGGCCCTGGAACACACACACGCATCCACATGCACTGCGCAGTCCTCAGTTCCCTCTCCCTCCAAAGCACCCTCCCTTGCCTCACCTGCAACCCCAAAGTCACAGCAGCTCTTCCTCTGTGACCTCGGCCTCTTCCCCACCGATGAAGCTGCTCCAGCATCCCGGGGGAAGAGGAAGCCCACCCACACGGAGCAGAGTGCCCCTCGCCCCCGGACACCCTCCCCCAGGCGCAGACGGACTGAGGCCCCCACCCGCAAGTCCCCCCGGAGTGCTAAGAGCAAGACCCCGCCACCGCCCTGCAGCTCAGGCACAAGGTCTCCGTCCTCCATCCCTCAGGCCCCCACTGCACAGGTGCCCCCACCACACCCTGCCCCAGGTTCCCCCACCCACAGATATACCATCCCCAAGATGCTCCGGCCTTCTCCCCCTGCCACTTGCTCTCCCAGCACCACACCCCCGCTGCGCTTGTCTGTGCCACTGATGTGGTGAGGGTGTCCCCCCCTCTGTCCAACCCACCTTGCCTGTTCCCCATTCTCCTCCCCTGGAGGTAGGCACTGCAGTGGAGTCCACTACCGCCCTGTCTGACTTGGGCACTGCAGTGGCGGACCTGTCCACCCCATCTGCAGGGTCCACTGCAGTTGTGCCGGCACCCACGACATCTGTGTCATGCCCCCCAGTTGTGCCGGCACACACCATGTCAGACACCTCCACTGCAGTTGTCAGTGGCTCTCCAGCACCCACCACCCCTTCCCTGACTCCCCCTGGTGAGCCCTGATCCTGTCCCTGCGGTGCCTGGCCTGCCCCCCGGTTGCCCCTCCTAGTGGATTGTCCCTGGTATTGTGCAGGCATGCGTAGGGTGACATCTGCCAGTGTCACCCTGTTTGAACTTTGACAATGGACTGGCCATTGGCCTTTGCTCTTTTTCAGGACTTCGTTTGGCCTCAACACATATGCTGAATAAAGCAACTTTCTTTTCTCTAGTGCTCATGCTTCAGATGTACATGTTGTTGGTGCAGCTAACCATGCCCTTGCTGCAGTGATGGTGATATCTGGTCTCATGATTATGAAGTGTTACTGTGCAGGAACCCATGTGGTCCAGGGGGAATGTGTCCTATCATGTGGTGTATCCATGTCATCAATAGCAGCATCTGAGGGTGTCATGTGTTCAGTATTTGGCAATGGGTTTCCTACTTACATTGGCAATTTCATATCTGTGGCTTCCACCCCTGCACATCTGTTGTGCCTGCCATCGTTGCATTTGTCTACTTCCCTGACCGTGTTGCCATCTCCAGTGGACATGCAGGTTTGGGCATCAATGGGGAGGGACTCATCCGTGTAGTCAGTGCAACATTGCTATACAAGTGTGTTGGATCTGTGCTGATGATTCCGTTGGCACATCCATGACCAGGCTGATGTGATGGGAGCCCTCATTTGGTGCTAATTGTTGATTGTGTGACCAAGTGCTCAGCTGACATGATGGGGCCCTACTGAGGCAACATATGGCACAGCTTTCCTCACACAGGAGTGGAGTCCCCTCATGGCAGTGTGTACACGTGTGACATTGCCTGCGCCCAAGGTGTGTGTTGTATGTGCATGTCTGTGTGTTCACTTCCATTCATCTGCGCATGCTGTGATCCCTAGTGTTGTACCTGTTTGTGATGCTTGCTGACTTGAGCTATGTTCCCCCAAAGTCTTCTCCCTGTGTTCTCTGTGATGTGGGTGCATGGCACATTACTGGTCATCAGGGTGTCACCCATAGGTGTGTTTGCTGTCAGGGCAGAGTTTGTGTGCTGACGCAGATGGGTCACAGTCAGGTTTCCCTTTGGCACTTGTTGTTTGCCCCTGTCATGTGATTTCCAGTTTGTGTTATCTTTCAGTGATTGTGACACGTTGTGTGTGTGACTGCTGGCACTCCTTAGGGTCCGGGCTGCAATGTTGGTTGTTGTCTATGTGTGTTCTTTGTGGGTGACCTTGGCTTCTTCATTGGTGTGTGACTGTGGCTGGGATCCCATTGGTCGGTGTGGTATTGCCGTCATGTCCATGTACAGCGTAGTGTGCAGTGTGTCAGACATTCAGGAGTCTTGTTGAGTGTCCATGTGTGATGTGTTTCTACACCTTGGTTCCCACCCACCACCCTGGAATAGTAATGGGTGCATGTGCAATGTCACCAGTGCATGTGTACTTCACTGCTGCACATTGTTGGAGGTCGAGGGGTGTGGTGTTGAGTGTGTGCAGATGAGAGTTGTTGCCCGGCTAGTCCCCTGCCTCCATGTTGGCCTTGGCTTACTGGCCATGCTGATTGATTTGTGCTTGTGTAGGTGTGATGGTAGTTAGTTGCTCAGGACACCTGACTGTGGTTCACAGTGTGAACGACATTTAGCTTTGTCATCACAGTGGTATTTTTCTTCAGCCCAGGGTCACCACATTGTGGGGGCCCTGGGGGTGGTGCTGTGGTGTGTCTGTGACTTGCTGTGTCAGTTGTTGTTCCTACGTGCCTGTGTGACATGTGTGTTTTGTGCTCCCTCTCACCTGTCAATGCCTGCTTGCCCACATAGGGGATTTGGATCCATGAGTTACCTTAGTGTGGCAGTGTATGCACATCTGTATGATTGGTATTCAGCTCTCCTCATGTGTTGTGTTGTTGCCTGGGGACAATGGCACCCCCACCCCTCACCTGCTGTGTATGATGACAGTGTTGGTCTGCCTGTTTGTGTTTGTGCATCTGCACCACTGCATTGGCATATCTTGGGTGTGCCATTGGCTGTATGTTGTTTGGTGTGTTTCCCCTGCTGTCCCTGGGACTCCTAGGTCATCGGTCAGCACAGTGATCATGGTTTGTGTGTCCCATTGCTGCCATGGTATGGTATCTGTTCACCTCACATCTGCTGTCTCCACAGGGTATCTGCATTTGTGTGCCCATTGGTGCAAATATGTGGTTCTGCATTCTGATGGTCACTTCTGTCATTGTGTCATTGATGACTGTTGACGGTCTCAGCCCCCATGGGTGTTGTTTGTCTGCACATGGCCAAAGGAATGTTTCATTTGCACTGCAGTATTTGGCTCCCCCAATTTATGTTGCAATGGGACACATACACTACTTTGCCACAGATGAGTTTTTGGTTCTGTGACCAGGAATGATCCATGCAGTTTGGCAGTTGCAGCTCTTTCTTTGTCAACAATTACCTTTTGGTCACTGTGATGATGAGGGTGTAGACCCCATTGCCACAATGGTCAAAATGTGCTTCAGCTATGGACCCCACACTTGCCTTTTGGTCACTGTGATGATGGGGGTTTAGACCCCATTGCCACAATGGTCAAACTGTGCTTCAGCTATGGACCCCACACTTACCTTTTGGTCACTGTGATGATGGGGGTTTAGACCCCATTGCCACAATGGTCAAAATGTGCTTCAGCTATGGACCCCACACTTGCCTTTTGGTCACTGTGATGATGGGGGTTTAGACCCCATTGCCACAATGGTCAAAATGTGCTTCAGCTATGGACCCCACACTTGCCTTTTGGTCACTGTGATGATGGGGGTTTAGGCCCCATTGCCACAATGGTCATGGGCTGCTTGCATTGTGGGTGCCACACACATATATGTGTGGCACATGTGCTAGGGGGTCACATTGTATGTTCAATGTCATGTTCGGTGTTGTAGGCATTTGACACAGCCTGCTCACACGCTTGTCATGGTGGTGGGGGATGTCTTAATCTTGCATTCCCTAGGTTGTGGTGTGCTTGTTGTGTCATGCATTGTCCATCCTATGAGTGGGGGTGGTAGTAGTGGTAGGCATCCAGCCCCCCTGGCTAAGGGTGGTAGTAGTGGTGGGCATCCTGCCCCCCTGGGTGAGGGTGGTAGTAGTGGTAGGCATCCTGCCCCCCTGGTTGAGGGTGGTAGTAGTGGTAGGCATCCAGCCCCCCTGGCTAAGGGTGGTAGTAGTGGTAGGCATCCAGCCCCCTGGCTAAGGGTGGTAGTAGTGGTGGGCATCCTGCCCCCTGGGTGAGGGTGGTAGTAGTGGTGGGCATCCTGCCCCCCTGGGTGAGGGTGGTAGTAGTGGTAGGCATCCTGCCCCCCTGGGTGAGGGTGGTAGTAGTGGTGGGCATCCTGCCCCCCTGGGTGAGGGTGGTAGTAGTGGTAGGCATCCTGCCCCCTGGGTGAGGGTGGTAGTAGTGGTAGGCATCCAGCCCCCCTGGCTAAGGGTGGTGGTAGGCATCCAGCCCGCCCTGGGTGAGGGTGGTAGTAGTGGTAGGCATCCAGCCCCCTGGCTAAGGGTGGTAGTGGTGGTGGGCATCTGGCACCCCCTGGCTAAGGGTGGTAGTAGTGGTGGGCATCCTGCCCCCTGGGTGAGGGTGGTAGTAGTGGTAGGCATCCTGCCCCCCTGGTTGAGGGTGGTAGTAGTGGTAGGCATCCAGCCCCCCTGGCTAAGGGTGGTGGTAGGCATCCAGCCCCCCTGGCTAAGGGTGGTAGTAGTGGTGGGCATCCTGCCCCCCTGGGTGAGGGTGGTAGTAGTGGTAGGCATCCTGCCCCCCTGGTTGAGGGTGGTAGTAGTGGTAGGCATCCAGCCCCCCTGGCTAAGGGTGGTAGTAGTGGTAGGCATCCAGCCCCCTGGCTAAGGGTGGTAGTAGTGGTGGGCATCCTGCCCCCCTGGGTGAGGGTGGTAGTAGTGGTGGGCATCCTGCCCCCCTGGGTGAGGGTGGTAGTAGTGGTAGGCATCCTGCCCCCTGGCTAAGGGTGGTAGTAGTGGTGGGCATCCTGCCCCCCTGGGTGAGGGTGGTAGTAGTGGTAGGCATCCTGCCCCCTGGCTAAGGGTGGTAGTAGTGGTGGGCATCCTGCCCCCCTGGGTGAGGGTGGTAGTAGTGGTGGGCATCCTGCCCCCCTGGCTAAGGGTGGTAGTAGTGGTGGGCATCCTGCCCCCCTGGGTGAGGGTGGTAGTAGTGGTAGGCATCCTGCCCCCCTGGGTGAGGGTGGTAGTAGTGGTGGGCATCCTGCCCCCTGGCTAAGGGTGGTAGTAGTGGTGGGCATCCTGCCCCCCCTGGGTGAGGGTGGTAGTAGTGGTAGGCATCCTGCCCCCCTGGTTGAGGGTGGTAGTAGTGGTAGGCATCCAGCCCCCCTGGCTAAGGGTGGTGGTAGGCATCCAGCCCCCTGGCTAAGGGTGGTAGTAGTGGTGGGCATCCTGCCCCCTGGCTAAGGGTGGTAGTAGTGGTGGGCATCCTGCCCCCCTGGGTGAGGGTGGTAGTAGTGGTGGGCATCCTGCCCCCCTGGGTGAGGGTGGTAGTAGTGGTAGGCATCCTGCCCCCCTGGGTGGGGGTGGTAGTAGTGGTAGGCATCCAGCCCCCCTGGCTAAGGGTGGTGGTAGGCATCCAGCCCCCTGGCTAAGGGTGGTAGTAGTGGTGGGCATCCTGCCCCCTGGCTAAGGGTGGTAGTAGTGGTGGGCATCCTGCCCCCCTGGGTGAGGGTGGTAGTAGTGGTGGGCATCCTGCCCCCTGGGTGAGGGTGGTAGTAGTGGTAGGCATCCTGCCCCCTGGGTGAGGGTGGTAGTAGTGGTAGGCATCCAGCCCCCCTGGCTAAGGGTGGTGGTAGGCATCCAGCCCCCCTGGCTAAGGGTGGTAGTAGTGGTGGGCATCCTGCCCCCTGGCTAAGGGTGGTAGTAGTGGTGGGCATCCTGCCCCCCTGGGTGAGGGTGGTAGTAGTGGTGGGCATCCTGCCCCCCTGGCTGAGGGTGGTAGTAGTGGTGGGCATCCTGCCCCCCTGGGTGAGGGTGGTAGTAGTGGTGGGCATCCTGCCCCCCTGGGTGAGGGTGGTAGTAGTGGTAGGCATCCTGCCCCCCTGGGTGAGGGTGGTAGTAGTGGTAGGCATCCAGCCCCCCTGGCTAAGGGTGGTGGTAGGCATCCAGCCCGCCCTGGCTGAGGGTGGTAGTAGTGGTAGGCATCCAGCCCCCCTGGCTAAGGGTGGTAGTGGTGGTGGGCATCTGGCACCCCCTGGCTAAGGGTGGTTGTGGTGGTTGGCATCCAGCCCCCCTGGGTTGGGGTGGTGGCGCGCATTCAGGCCCCTGTGTGCATATGTGGCATTGGTGATGGGCATCCCGCCCCTATGGTGCTGCTGTTGCTGGTGTAAGTATATTCAGATTCCCAGTGTATGTGTGTGATGTGTCGTGTACGTGTTGTATGTGTTTTGTGGTTGGTGTCTGACTTACCTTCTGCGCCGTACGCGTCCGTGCCTGTTCCGGTAGTAGATGTAGAATATTGGTATGATCGGGACGAAGGGATTCATGGTTGGTTCGTGTCGTTCGTCCTTCTCGTTGCTTCGCGTCGTCCTCGTCGCTTGGCTTCGTCCTCGTCGCTTCGCGTCGTCCTCGTCGGTGCTGTGTTCGTCTCGTAGCCGTGGATCGTGTTGTGGCGCGATTCGGAGCTTATGTGCGCCTCTCCCGGATGCTTTGACGTGCCGTGCGTAGCGACGGGTTCGGCGCGTACGGAAAGCGCATCGTACTTGTCCGGCCGGACGGGGCTGCATTTTCCCTTCCGTGCGACTCGATTCGGCGTTTCCGGATTCGCCTCGGTCGGAGAACAGGACCTGGTTTGGGTGAGTACGGCTCGGCCGGGATTTTTGCTGTTGTGCGCATCGTACTTGCTCGTTCGGTGTGCTGTACGGATCGGTCGGGAAACAGGCTTTCGCATGGCTTTTTTCCCGACCGAATAGTATTGGGTGCGCCTCCGACCGAGATCGGAATACGGCCCCATTGGCCTGAAGCCCATCTGCTCTCCAAAAATCAGTTGCCCTAATGAATTACCAAATTCATACCTAATATTTCTGATGCCAAAGTTCGGAGAACATCATTCGGCCTATTGGGAAGATGTCAATATGAATTAATGAGATTATTTTGGATATATTCAATACAAGGTTTTCAAAACATCATTCGGCCTATTGGGAAGATGTCAATATGAATTAAGAAGTTTATTTTTGGTATTCTCACTCCAAATGATTTCAAGAACATCATTTAGACTATAGGGAAGATATCAAGAATTTCTGATTCAGTTATCGTTTCTGTTCTTTGATATTGTATTTAGAAAATTGTTTTAGAAAGAAGCATTTCATATATTTGATCTTTGTATTATATGCAATGTTATTGAGGATGTCGATTTTAGGAAATGTGAAGAGATAGTTGAGTTTGCTGTAAATATTTTGAACACAGATTTGGATTTTAACAATCTTACTGATTGTATTGTTTGCCCGCTGTTACATGATGAGCAACATTGAAATCACTGTCTCAGTGGTGGAAGTAATAGTACAACAAAAGGCAAACTGAATATGTTATGTAATGGTAAAATTATGTTGTGTACTTTAAACTATAACATTATATGTTATAACTGTATTTTCTATCTCTTTTACAGACCAAAGTTCTAAAGTTTGAAACTTTTTAAAATTTAGATTATAAAAAACAACTGAAACAATTGTTTCAAAGACTTTCATATCTACTATCGAAAAGGTAAGAATAGGTAGCCCAAACACTACCCCTGCACTACTACATTCACTTCTGCACTATCCATACAGTCCTCTAACCACCTAGACACTGCTCATTTACACCTTCAATTACCCATGTAAGTAGCCCATGCAGTCCAGAAATCAGCCTGTCACTCTTTGTGTACTCCTCAATCACCCAGTCAGTACTATGTACTTATCCAATCACTCCGCCAATACAAGCACTTATAAATTCACTCAGGCACTCTCCTTGCAGTACTCTAATCATCCAGTCACTACCCATGTACTCATGCAATGATCCAGGCACTAACTCATGCAGTGCTACAATTCCCAGTGAACTATCTATGCACTCCAGCAATCCCACTGCCACTCCCCATGCACTCTTCCAATCACCCAGCCAGCAGCATGTACTTATCCAATCACTGCGCCAAAACCCAAACACTTATAAATTCACCATGCACTCTCCTTGCAGCACTCTAACTATCCAGTCACTACCATGTACTCATGTAATGACCCAGGCACTAACTCATGCAGTGCTAGAATCTCCAGAGCACTACCCATGCAGTCCAGCCATCGCCCTGTCACTCCCTGTGCAGTCTTCAAATCACCCTGCCAGCACCATATACTTATCTAATAAGTTCGCCAAAACCCAAGCACTTATAAACTCACCATGCACTCTCCTTGCAACAGTCTAATCATCCAGTTACTACCCATGTACTCATGCAATAACTCAGGCAGTAAATCATGCACTGCTACAATCACCTGAGCACTACCTATGCACTCCAGCAATGCCCCTGTCACTCCCCATGCACTCTTCCAATCACCCAGCCAGCAGCAAGTACTTATCCAATCACTGTGCCAAAACCCAAGCACTTATAAATTCACCATGCACTCTCCTTGCAGCACTCTAACTATCCAGTCACTACCCATGTACTCATGCAATGACCCAGGCACTAACTCATGCAGTGCTACAATCCCCAGAGCACTACCCATGTACTCATGCAATGATCCTGGCCTGTCACTACCCATGCACTCCTCCAATCACCCAGCCGGCACCATGCCCTTATCCAGCCACTCCTTGCCAAACACCAAGCACTTATACATTTACCGTGCACTCTCCTTGCAGCACTCCTAATCATCTCAGCGATCACTACCCATGTACTCATGCAATGAGCCCAGGCACTAACACATGCAGTGCTACAATCACCTGTGCACTGCCCATGCAGTCCTCTAATCACCCAGCCAGCACCATGTACTCATCAATCACTCCGCCAAAACCCAAGCACTTATAAATATCACCATGCACTCTCCTTGCAACACTCTAATCATCCAGTCACTACCCATGCACTCATGCAATGTACCCATGCACCTAACTCATGTCACTGCTGCAATCCCCTGAGCATACCCATGCAGTGACTACCTAGCCTATGTCACTCATGCCCAATGACCCTGCGTCCAATCGTCACTGCTCATGCACTCCCAATCACCCGCCAGCATCATGTACTTATCCAATCACTCTGCCAAAACCCAAGCACTTATAAATCTACCATGCACTCTCCTTGCAGCACTCTAACCATCCAGTCACCACCCATGTACTCATGCAATGACCCAGGCACTAACTCATGCACTGCTACAATCTCCAGAGCACTACCCATGCAGTCCAGCCAATCCCCCTGTCACTCCCCCATGCACTCCTCCAATCACCCAGCCAGCACCATGTACTTATCCAATCACTGCAGCCAAAACCCAAGCACTTATAAATTCACCATGCACTCTCCTTGCAGCACTCTAATCATGCAGTCACTACCCATGTACTCATGCAATGACCCAGGCACTAACTCATGCACTGCTACAATCCCTGAGCACTACCCATGCAGCCTTAACCACCTCACGCTACTGATTCACTCCTCCAATTACCCAGGTAGTACCCATGCAGTCAGCAATCCCGTCACACCCTTGCCTCTCAATCACCCAGCCAGCACCATGTACTTATCCAATCGCTCCGCAAAACCCAAGCATATAAATTCCGTGCTCTCTCCTGCAGCACTCTAACATCCAGTCACCACCCATTTACTCATGCAATGACTCAGGCACTAACACATGTCACTGCCTACAATCACCTGTGCATTACCAATGCAGTCCAGCCATCTCCCTGTCAGTACCCATGCTCTCTTTCAATCAATAATGCTCTCACATGTACTCAAGCAATCACCCACATATTAGCATGCAGTTATTTCTCTTCTTACCAAATTAGTTAGTTCTGAAAAGAACTCTTTTGTCTTTTTTTTTGTAATTTTTTGTGTGTTTTTTAAACTATTTTGTCAATTTTTTGGGTGTTTTTTGAAAAGGAAAAAAACAACAGACAAAACTTTTAACTTTGGGAATTATATAGTCATTCCAACAGTAAAAACATTTTTTTTAGCAGCGATGGTTTCTTGCTGCAGAACAAACAGCGTCAACTGACTGCTCCCCACAACATAAAATTGCCTTGCATTTCATGCAATGCTGTTCTAGGAGTCGCAAACTCTACCCGAATGTCTGGACCACGAGATGCGGAGCTTGAGGCTCCAGAAGTGCTGGGACCAGCTCCCTGGTCACTTTGCTGTGTGGCTTCTTGAGCACATCGCAGCTGTTCCCGTGCAAGATGTTTCGGATGTATGGTTTGCAAATGTTTAAACATGCTTGAAGTCCCACACAAATATTTCTTGTCACTGCCTCTCGAAAGAATCCTGGGACAAAGTGTGCAGCTCACCTTTCGAGCATTCACCTTTTTTCACCATCAGGGATGCTGAAAAACTTCCACACAATAGACTCCGGTCTTTCTGGGAGGAGTGGATCCAGCTCTTCATCATCAGAAGGATGGTCTATTTGTGGATTTGAGGAAGCCATTGTAAACTCTTCCAGCAAACACCAAAAAATTGTCATTATAGCTCCCAAAAACACAACAGGTCTCTGTCCTCTGATGCTGCAGAGAGAATGAGTAAAATGGGTGGGGTCCTTCAACTGTTAGAATGGGAAACCTAGAGAACCAATCAAATGCTTTCTTTTAAAGTCACATGGGAGTCGCGCACCCGGCGTGCAACCACCGCACACCCGTACACGACTTTGCGAAAATATATTTAACAATAATATAAGTTTATTACAAGTACAAATATATTATTTTTTATAAATAGTTTTAGATAATCTCTTGTCCTCCATATATACATTAAAGTTATATACATATAGTTTTCATACATAAATATTTTTTTTACGGGAATCGCGCACCCGACGCGACCCAGCACGTATATGATGTCACGCGGGTCCCGGCACTGCGCACACATCGTATACCAAACGCGCACGTGACGCGATCCCATACGTATATCACGTTACGTGGGGCCAGGCACCACGCACCCGTCGCATACGAAACGCGCACATGACGCGATCCCATACGTATATCACGTTACGCGGGGCCAGGCACCGCGCACCCGTCGCATACCAAACGCGCATCCTTCTCGACTTTAGCAATATGGCGGCTTGAATTCGCGCACCCACCGTGATAGGTACACAATGGGTACGCGACTCCACTATTTATGCAAAAAAAATATATATATATATTTTAAAAGACATAAGACATTACGTATTCAAAATAAAAGGGAAAAAATAAGAGAAAATAATGATAAGATATTACAGTTACAAAATAAACATTTAAAGAACTTGCACAGTTTCAGAGAAAAAGATAGTTATTATAAATATTATACTTACAAATTAGCATTTAAGAAATCTTTGAAATTCACTGAAAAAACCATGGGTTTCAGGGCGTTATAGTTAGAAATTAGCATTTAAAAAACCTTTGAAATTCACTGAAAAAACCACAGGTTCTCAGGGACGTGATAGTTAGAAATGAGCATTTAAAAAATCTTAGAAATTCACTGAAAAAACCATAGGTTTCAGGGACGTTATAGGTAGTTGGACATTTCACTAGTACAAAACCATAGAAATTCCGCCGTTATAGTTAGTTCAGCTAACTATAACTCGCGCCTGCTAATGCACTGCTGATGACGTCACATATTACATCATTAATGACATGGTCAGTGACATCACTATCATCCCATTGAAAATCTGATGCAGCTCCTCACACTCTAATATAACCTTTGACACACCCACTGTAAAATACAGACTACCATTTTCGAAACCATGCACACACACCAAATACCGGTTACTACACACGCACTCACTGATTCCTAGGTCTACACAATACACATCCACTCATTCACACATACAATCACTCATACATGCAGTCACTCTAACAATATGCAACACTATCATGGTATCCACTCATACACCCATACAGACACCTCACATACCACCACCATCCAGAGTTACTCACACACCTAGTCAGTCATGCAAAGAATCAATCACACTTCCATTTACTCACCTATACAGTTATACACATACCCATCACTTACTGAAACAGAAACAAATGCATACTTACTCTCTTATACAATCACTGATACAAGTACACACTCATCCATACAGCCACTCTCACAATCACTGACTCTCACGTATATTCATTTACATACTCCAA
The DNA here is from genome assembly GCA_963921515.1 of Calotriton arnoldi. Lineage (NCBI taxonomy): Eukaryota > Metazoa > Chordata > Amphibia > Caudata > Salamandridae > Calotriton > Calotriton arnoldi. The sequence goes on along the minus strand of CAWUFW010027421.1, from coordinate 520 downwards.
CTCTCACATATACTGTATTTTACATTTGCAGTTACACTTGGACAAGTCCACTGAGACATCCATTCACTCACCAACACACCCATACACACAGTCACCCACCCATACAGCTGTTTCCACATGCGCTCTTCAACCCATACACCTAGTGAATCAACCACTCACATTATCTATGCACAGAGTCACACACCTCCCACCCACCCACACACACACCAGTCTCCCATACAAATACTCAGGTAACCAATTGATAACCCATATAGACACCTCATGTAGCTACGCTGACCCTATTAACCCATGCAGCAGCTTATACAACAACAGACAGACTGATACAGACATTCACACAAAGCCTAGTCACTTTTAAACTCCATGCATTCAGTAAGACACATGTAATCACTCAGATAAAACAGCCACTCACGCACCTACCTAAATCCTCCTTATCCAGACACTTATACACCCACTCATCTCTTCAAACACCTTGCGCATATATATACACACATATTTAAACTTTAAAGAAAAACACAGTCAC
>CAWUFW010027420.1:0-26827 GCA_963921515.1 Calotriton arnoldi | reverse complement strand
TGTGAGAAGTTGGCCTGGCATATGCTGTCCACTAATTATAGTGGGCACCTTGCACCAGTCCAAACAACCCCTTATTGGAGATAGGTTAAAGACAACCTTATTGAAAGCTATCCTAGTGGTAGCTATGGAGAGCAGCCTTCAGGCTAAGTCTTGAAGGAATGTAAAGCAGCTTGTTTTACCAGTCTATAATCTCTTGAGTGACAAAATGAAAGAGCACCACACCAGGTATATATTCAAAATATATGTATTTATTGCTAAACACACCCCTCTAGTCTCTTTATGAGGCTAGAGTTCGAAATACATAAGTTATAAGATATTAAATCACAGTAATAGCACAAATACACGTTTGTGCCCTAGGGGCGTACCAAACCATATACCAATAAAATGGTATGCGAACCACGACTGAACTAGACACTAGGCCTAGAGCCTCTAGAAGTGCTTGGACCACAAGGAACCACCCAAGGTAGTGACACAGGGGACCCACGGGAGACGCGTGCAGTGTAAATACACAACCGCGATACACCGTTAACTTCTATGGAGAAAGTCGGGATCGGGAAAATAGAGGAAAGGGACACTTAAAAGAGGACTAGGACCAAACCCTTTGAGATCTAGGACTTTGAAGAGTCTCTACCCACGGGAGCACCGGAGTACTCATGTTACCTCACCCAGGGAAGCCGGGTGCATAGGTGCCTTTCGGGGTCGGGTTTCGTCGTCGATTCGAATGGCGATCTGCTGGAAAGTGCTGCTGGCGGCCAAGAGAAAAGTGTCCGGGTGGATCCAAGAGTGGATCGGAGTTCTGGTGAACCTGAAAGCAGAGGGGACAGAGTCTGGGTCACTAGCCAGTGACCAGGAAGGCGATGGACAGATGCCCACCGATGTCGAGTGCTTCAGGTGCGTTGAAGGTCGTCTTGACTCTTCAGCCACGAGGTCCGGGAGGCGTTGTCGGTGACCAGGAGCAGGATTCGGGCTGGTACACGATGTCTGTCGAGTGCTGAGGTGTCGACGACCGGATTGGACCCAACAAGCCTTGGCAACGGCAAGTCTCGATTAAGATGTAGATCGTCGATGGTGCAGACCAGCAAGGTCTGTAGAACTCACCCAGCGAAGGTAAGTGAGGGCAGGCCTGGAGCAACCAGGATGCCAAGTAAGAAAAGGATTGGCCTTCATTAAGGGCTACTAGCCAACGGGCTAGCAACCGCGAAGGAGCCTTGTGACGCAGCACGTGGAGCTGGCTTACAGGACATTCGTGGAGTGGGGGCCAGTGATCTTCGGTGCAGGTGGTGCTGGAGGCTAGGGCTACTCGGAGCCCAAAGCACGACTTCTTGGGAAACCCAGAAGATGATGCACTTGCAAATGTGCTCGTTGTCCAGGGGTCACAGTCTCAAGTCACCCACGATAGCCACGGGCCTCAGCTTTGCTGGGGACTCAGGGTAGCCTCGGTGAAGTCTGAGAATCCACCTCTGGTGATGCGATGACTTCGGCGTCCGACAGGAGCTTCAGAAATGCGAACCGGACAGATGCTTCTTTGGTGCCTGCCAAGCAGGGGAGTCACTCCTTGACCCCAAGGGAGATTCTTCAGTCCTCTAATCTTGTCGTAGAGCGTCGAAGGTCCAGGATTCAGTTTCAGAGTTTCGTCCAGGTATAATCTAAAGTCCTAAGGACTGGGTTCCTACCTTTATTCTAAAAATAGGGGTTGGACTACTCTGTGGCCCCACCTATGGGTGGGTCAGGGCAGAGGGGTGGCTACACCCCTTTCCCTTTGTCCAGTTCGCGCCAAAGCAGGGGCTGCAAGCCCTGATCCGGTTTGAACTGGGGTATGCACTAGGGACACCAAACGTGCCCCCAGTGCAGGACTTCAAAGCACCCGAAAGTGCTCCCGCCCAGCCCCAATACACATTATCCTGTCTGGGGAGGTGGTCACACCTCCCTGGGACAGGAAACCTATTGTCCAGGCCTCCCCTGCCGGAGTTTCGTCCAGCAGCAGGAGGCCAGACTCGTGTCTGTGGCAGCAGCATCCATTTTGTGATGCCAGGGCTCTGGAAAGAAGTTATCGGACTAGTCAGAGTTAACATGTCTTTCCCTCTAGAAGGGTGGAATGCTACCCCCGCCGCCAGGATTGGCGGGGGTAGTATTCCAAGATGTTTGACACCAAACACGACATGTTTAGGTGCAGCCATTCCAAAGTTAGCATTTTACCGCGAGGATATAATGCGCTTAAGAGTATATGGTCAGGCTGCACTACAAACAGCATCAGAGATGGTCTCCGAATGCTGCAGAGGGGCCCTGCTCATGCAGGGGCACCCTCTCACGTAGGAACCATGCACTCTGCCTTTAGGATTGATAAGGCCTGCCTTAGGAGTGACTTATAGGTTTATATGTGTGTAGGTATCTCGTGATATAGGTAACCTATAGCACAGTAAGGGGTGCATGCACCACCTTACCCAGGCTGCAGTAGCAGACCTGTGGTGTCAGTTTGGATGGCCTTCCAGGGGTGGCATAATACATGCTGCAGCCCCTGGCAGGCCTCTGAGGTACCTATGCCCTTGGTACATAGTATACCATATACTAGGGACTTATAAGGGCACTCCAGATCCCAATCAGTGATGTGCCTAAGGCACATGGAAACCATTTTAGAGAGGAAGCAGCTAGGCTGGGGTTCTGATTAGCAGGGCCCCAGCCAGACTCATGTCGAAAAACAGTGAAGCATCAGCAAAAAGTGGGGGTACCCATGTGAAGCAGATCCTACTCTCCTACACAACCCCCCAAACGTAGGGACATTAAACTAACCTTGCCCAGTTAAGTCTTCATGTTCTAAGTGGAAATACCTAGAGAGTCCATCTGCATTCGCATGGTTACTCCCAGGCCTATGTTCCACTGTAAAGTCCATCCCCTGTAGGGAAATGGACCACCTAAGCAGTTTGGGATTTTCACCCTTCATTTGTTTTAGCCATAAGAGGGGCTTATGGTCTGTCTGAACCAGGAAGTGTGTACCAAACAAGTATGGCCTCAACTTCTTCAGAGCCCAGACCACAGCAAAGGCCTCCCTCTCTATGGCTGACCAACGTTTCTCTCTAGGGGTCAGCCTTCTGCTAATAAAAGCTACTGGCTGATCCTGACCTTCTTCATTCAATTGTGACAGTACAGCCCCTACCCCCAATTCAGATGTATCAGTTTGAACAATGAACTTCTTGGAGTAATCAGGACTCTGCAGAATTGGAGCAGTGCACATGGCCTGCTTGAGGTCATCAAATGCCTTTTGACAGCTAACTGTCCACTGAACCTTTTGGGCATTTTCTTAGAAGTTAAGTCATTCAAGGGTGTCACTATTGATCCATACCCCTTGACAAATCTCCTATAGTACCCAGTCAGGCCTAAGAAGGCTCTCACCTGAGTCTGGGTAGTGGGAGCAGTCCAGTCCATGATGGTCTGGATCTTGCTCTGCAAAGGTTGAACCTGGCCTCCACCCACAAGGTGGCCCAGGTACACAACCTGACTCTGCCCTATCTGGCACTTAGTGGCCTTGATAGTCAGGCCTGCCTTTTGCAGGGCCTGTAAAACATTCCTGAGGTGGACCAGGTGATCCTCCCAGGTGGAGCTAAAGACAGCAATATCATCTAGATAAGCTGCACTATAGGCTTCCAGTCCTGTGAGAACTGTTTTCACCAACCTCTGGAAAGTGGCAGGTGCATTCTTCAGACCAAAGGGCATTACCACAAATTGATAATGCCCACTAGGGGTTGAGAATGCTGTCTTGGGCTTTGCAGTATCAGCTAGTCTGATCTGCCAGTAGCCAACTGTTAGGTCAAATGTGCTGAGATATTTGGCAGAGGCCAAAGTATCTATGAGCTCATCTGCCCTGGGTATTGGATGGGCATCAGTCCTAGTGACTGCATTGAGACCCCTGTAGTCTACACAAAACCTCATCTCTCTTTTTCCACCACTGGTGTGAGGTTTCGGTACAAGGACTACTGGACTAGCCCAAGGGCTATCTGAGGGTTCAATTACTCCCAATTCCAACATTTTCTGGACTTCAGTCCTGATACAGTCCCTGACATGGTCAGGTTGCCTATAAATCTTGTTTTTAATAGGCAGACTGTCCCCAGTGTCCACTTCATGAGTGCACCAGGTGGTCTGACTGGGTGTCAGTGAAAACATATGTCGAAACTGATTGAGGACTTGCCTGCAATCAGTTTGTTGCTGGGTAGTGAGGCTGCCTGCCAAGGCTGCACCATCAACTGACCCATCGTCAGGGTTCTGTGAGAGCAGGTCAGGGAGTGGGTCACTCTCTTCCTCCTGCCCTTCATCAGTAGCCATGAGCAAGCCCATGTCTGCCCTGTCCACATATGGTTTTAACCTGTTGACATGGAGAACCCTGTGGGGACTCCTGGGTGTTCCTAGGTCCACTAAATAAGTGACCTCACCCTTCTGCTCAACAATAGTGTGGGGTCCACTCCATGTATCTTGGAGAGCTGCTGGGGCCACTGGATCCAACACCCACACCTTCTGTCCTGGCTGGTAAACAGTCAGAACAGCCTTTTGGTCATGCCAGGCCTTTTGAAGTTCCTGGCTAGCCTCAAGGTTTTTGGTTGCCTTTTTCATGTACTCAGCCATCCTGGAGCGGAGACCAAGTACATAGTCCACTATATCTTGCTTTGGGGGCTTGAGAGGTAACTCCCATCCTTCCTTCACCAAGCACAGTGGACCCCTCACAGGGTGGCCAAACAGAAGTTCAAAAGGGCTGTAACCAACCCCCTTTTGAGGCACCTCCCTATATGCGAATAAAAGGCAGGGCAAGAGTATGTCCCATCTATGCCTAAGCTTTTCTGGGAGCCCTTTAATCATGCCCTTCAAGGTTTTGTTGAATCTCTCAACTAAACCATTGCATTGTGGGTGATATGGTGTGGTGAACTTATAAGTCACTCCACACTCCTTCCACATTGCTTTCAAGTACCCAGACATGAAGTTAGCACCCCTGTCTGATACTACCTCCTTAGGAAAGCCCATCTTGAGAAGATTCCCAGGAGGGCCCTTGCCACCACAGGTGCTGTAGTGGTCCTGAGGGGAATAGCTTCTGGGTACCTGGTGGCATGATCCACTACCACCAGGATAAACCTGTGCCCAGAGGCTGTTTGGGGATCCATGGGACCAACAATGTCAATCCCTACCCTTTCAAAGGGCACCCCCACCACAGGTAGTGGTATCAGGGGGCCTTTGTAGTGCCACCTGCTTTGCCACTGGCTTGGCAGGTTACACAGGAGCGACAAAACTCCTTACTGTCTTCAGACATGTGGGGCCAGTGAAAGTGAGGGACAATTCTGTCCCAAGTCTTGTTCTGGCCCAGGTGACCTGCTAAGGGAATATCATGGGCTAGGGTCAATAGGAAGCCCCTGAACTTCAAAGGTATTACCAACCTCCTGGTAGCACCAGGCTTGGGGTCTCTACTCTCTGAGTACAGGAGTCCATCATCCCAATACACTGTATGGGGACCACTAGCTTTCCCAGCAGCCTCAGCAGCAGCTTGCTGTCTGAGGGGTTCAAGGAGGGGCAGCTCTGCTGCTCCTGGCTCAGATCTGCCCTAGAAGGTCCCCCTGTCCCCAAGAACTCAACCTGGTCGGGTTCAAGTTCCTCTGGGACAGTTCCTTCTTCAGGGCTGAGATCATCCCCCTCAAGGGACTGATCTTCCTCCTGAGCCAAGGGGAAGGCACTGCCTTAACCCTACTACTCCTCCTCTTGGAAGGCACTTGGTCCATTCTTCCAGAATCCAAGGCCTGTTCAGTGCTAGACATTTTGGCTTGTGACCAGGTCACAGCAAACACATCTGCAGGGATCCCCAGCATTTCTGCATGGGTCCTGAGCTCCACTTCTGCCCAAGCAGAAGTCTCTAAGTCATTGCCAAGCAAGCATTCGACTGGTAGGTTTGCACTTACCACAACCTTCTTAAGGCCAGTTACCCCTCCCCAGGAGAAGTTAACAACTGCCAGAGTATGGTCTGTTCTGACATTGCTAGCATTGGTCACTTGGTACATTTCACCAAGCATAACTTGCCCAGGTAGCACAAGGTCTTGTGTCACCATTGTGACACTTGCCCCTGTGTCCCTAAATGCCAAAGCCTCACGTCCATTGATTAAAGGCTGTTGTCTGTACTTGCCCAGATTACTGGGACTCACAGTGGAGGTCACATCCATGCCTCCATCACAGACTAACACAGCCTGAGTCAGTTCTCTGACTAAGTCAGAGCCCAACTCAGTTCCCAGGGTGAACCCTACTAAACCCTTTGCTGGAGCACTTCCACCAACTGTACTAGGGGGAACAGGTGCCTTAGGGGCATTGGTGGGTGCTGGACTGGAGTCTTTGGACTTGGTGCAATCACTGGTCCAGTGGGTCTTTTGCTTACAGACCTTGCACCATGGTTTTCTTTGGCCTTTCCCTTTGGTAGACTGTGAATCCCCACCAGAAGAAGATTTTTGGGGGCCTGATGAAGACTTTTGATCTTTACCCTTCTCCCCACCCTTGTCAGAGTTCTTAGCATCTTGCTTCTTGGTTTCCCCACCTTGGTTCTGTACCTTCTGCTTCACCCTGGTTCTGACCCATTTGTCTGCCTTCTTTCCCAATTCTTGGGGAGAGGTCAGATCAGAGTCTACCAGGTATTGATGCAACAGCTGATTTTGACAGTTATTAAGAATCTGCTCCCTCATTATCAGATTATACAATCCTGAGAAGTCACACACCTTACTGCCCATCAACCAGCCTTCCAGAGCCTTGGCAGAACAATCCACATAGTCTACCCAGTCTTGAGTCTGTGCTTTTTGGGTGTCTCTGAACTTCAACCTGTACTGTTCAGTGGTTAGGCCAAACCCATCAATAAGAGCACTCTTCAAGACCTTGTAATTATCAGCATCCTCCTCTCTAACAGTGAGGAGCTTATCTCTACCTTTGTCAGCAAAGGAGAGCCACAAGATTGCTGCCCACTGCTCCTGAGGGACCTTCTGTACTTTACAGGCCCTCTCTAAAGCAGTTATCCATTTGTGGATATCATCCCCACTCTGGTAGGGAGGGACAATCTTGCTCAGGTTCCTATGGTCATAGGACCTTTCCCTGTCTCTAGGGGCATGGCTGCCACCATGGGATTCTAGTCCCAACTTTCTTCTCTCTCTAAGGAGATCTAGGGATTCCCTGTCTAAAGCCAATTGCTTTTTCTGATCTCCAGCTGAGTTTCCTCATACTGGACCAGTCGGTCTCTCCTCTCATGAGAGGATTCCCTCCTGTGAGAAGAGACAGAGCTCCCTATAGAGGTGCCAGAGTGGTTAGACTCCTGAGAAGGAGATCTAGACTTCCTGGGCACACTCTTAATCCTTCCTGGGGGGACAAAGAGGGCATCATCTTGATCATCCTCATCATCATCCACAGGAGGGATTGGGTTTTCCAGGTCAGGGTCATTGTACCCTCCTGGCCAGTTTCAGAGGGGGGGCTGGGGGTATTGGTACCCCTATCCTCGTCCTCTTCGTCTGCTCCACCCTCAGCTCCTACCCCTTCAGTCCCTACAGGTCTTACTAAGGTCATAAGCCACCAACAACTCCTTGAGGTGTTGGGTGGTGGGAGCTTTGGCCTGTCCTTCATTTTCTCAAGTTACATAAAGCTCTCAATTCCAAGAATGGGAGTGTATCATACTTGGAGGGTGGAAGCTCAATGGCTTCCTGCAAGGATTCTTTGGATCCTGCCCTTAAAGACATTACTAGTGTGGTGTGGTGTATGCACTACCTACTCTAGTGTGGCCTACTAAACTCTCTTGAGTTGTAGAAAGGGTTTTGCTATCCCTTAACACACAACTCTAAGTTCAGTAGAACTTACTGTATTCTAAGCTTAAATTATATGTACCTTAGGTACCTTTAGTGGTTTTCAGTTGATCAATTCAATTGAGATTATCTGGTAAAACAATAGCAAGCTGGAATCCCACACGCTGCACACCAATGTGAGAAGTTGGCCTGGCCTATGCTGTCCACTAATTATAGTGGGCACCTTGCACCAGTCCAAACAACCCCTTATTGGAGATAGTTAAAGACAACCTTATTGAAAGCTATCCTAGTGGTAGCTATGGAGAGCAGCCTTCAGGCTAAGTCTTGAAGGAATGTAAAGCAGCTTGTTTTACCAGTCTATAATCTCTTGAGTGACCAAATGAAAGAGCACCACACCAGGTATATATTCAAAATATATGTATTTATTGCTAAACACACCCCTCTAGTCTCTTTATGAGGCTAGAGTTCGAAATACATAAGTTATAAGATATTAAATCACAGTAATAGCACAAATACACGTTTGGGCCCTAGGGGCGTACCAAACCATATACCAATAAAGTGGTATGCGAACCACGACTGAACTAGACACTAGGCCTAGAGCCTCTAGAAGTGCTTGGACCACAAGGAACCACCCAAGGTAGTGACGCAGGGGACCCACGGGAGAGCAGCGTGCAGTGTAAATACACAACCGCGATACGCCGTTAACTTCTATGGAGAAAGTCGGGATCGGGAAAATAGAGGAAAGGGACACTTAAAGAGGACTAGGACCAAACCCTTTGAGATCTAGGACTTTGAAGAGTCTCTACCCACGGGAGCACCGGAGTACTCGTGTTACCTCACCCAGGGAAGCCGGGTGCATAGGTGCCTTTCGGGGTCGGGTTTCGTCGTCGATTCGAATGGCGATCTGCTGCAAAGTGCTGCTGGCGGCCAAGAGAAAAGTGTCCGGGTGGATCCAAGAGTGGATCGGAGTTCTGGTGAACCTGAAAGCAGAGGGGACAGAGTCTGGGTCACTAGCCAGTGACCAGGAAGGCGATGGACAGATGCCCACCGATGTCGAGTGCTTCAGGTGCGTTGACGGTCGTCTTGACTCTTCAGCCACGAGGTCCGGGAGGCGATGTCGGCGACCAGGAGCAGGATTCGGGCTGGTACACGATGTTTGTCGAGTGCTGAGGTGTCGGCGACCGGATTGGACCCAACAAGCCTTGGCAAAGGCAAGTCTCGATTAAGATGTAGATCGTCGATGGTGCAGACCAGCAAGGTCTGTGGAACTCACCCAGCGAGGGTAAGTGAGGGCAGGCCTGGAGCAACCAGGATGCCAAGTAAGAAAAGTATTGGCCTTCGTTAAGGGCTACTAGCCAACGGGCTAGCGACCGCAAAGGAGCCTCGTGACGCCGCACGTGGAGCTGGCTTACAGGACACTCGTGGAGTGGGGGCCAGTGATCTTCGGTGCAGGTAGTGCTGGAGGCTAGGGCTACTCGGAGCCCAAAGTACGACTTCTTTGGTTGACCCAGAAGATGATGCACTTGCAAATGTGCTCGGTGTCCAGGGGTCACGGTCTCAAGTCACCCACGATAGCCACGGGCCTCAGCTTTGCTGGGAACTCAGGAGTAGCCTCGGGAAGTCTGAGAATCCACCTCTGGTGATGCGATGACTTCGGTGTCCGACGGGAGCTTCAGAAATGCGAACCGGACAGATGCTTCTTTGGTGCCTGCCAAGCAGGGAGTCACTCCTTGACCCCAAGGAGATTCTTCAGTCCTCTAATCTTGTCGTAGAGCGTCGAAGGTCCAGGATTCAGTTTCAGAGTTTCGTCCAGGTATAATCTAAAGTCCTAAGGACTGGGTTCCTACCTTTATTCTAAAAATAGGGGTTGGACTACTCTGTGGCCCCACCTATGGGTGGGTCAGGGCAGAGGGGTGGCTACACCCCTTTCCCTTTGTCCAGTTCGCACCAAAGCAGGGGCTGCAAGCCCCTGAGTCCGGTTTGAACTGGGGTATGCCTAGGGACACCAAACGTGCCCCCAGTGCAGGACTTCAAAGCACCCGAAAGTGCTCCCGCCCAGCCCCAATACACATTATCCTGTCTGGGGAGGTGGTCACACCTCCCTGGGACAGAAACCTGTGTCCAGGCCTCCCCTGCCGGAGTTTCGTCCAGCAGCAGGAGGCCAGACTCGTGTCTGTGGCAGCAGCATCCATTTTGTGATGCCAGGGCTCTGGAAAGAAGTTACCGGACTAGTCAGAGTCAACATGTCTTTCCCTCTAGAAGGGTGGAATGCTACCCCCGCCACCAGGATTGGCGGGGGGTAGTATTCCAAGATGTTTGACACCAAACACGACATGTTTAGGTGCAGCCATTCCAAAGTTAGCATTTTACCGCGAGGATATAATGCGCTTAAGAGTATATGGTCAGGCTGCACTACAAACAGCATCAGAGATGGTCTCCGAACGCTGCAGAGGGGCCCTGCTCATGCAGGGGCACCCTCTCACATAGGAACCATGCACTCTGCCTTTAGGATTGATAAGGCCTGCCTTAGGATTGACTTATAGTTTTATATGTGTGTAGGTATCTCGTGATATAGGTAACCTATATCACAGTAAGGGGTGCATGCACCACCTTACCCAGGCTGCAGTAGCAGACCTGTGGTGTCAGTTTGGATGGCCTTCCAGGGGTGGCATAATACATGCTGCAGCCCCTGGCAGGCCTCTGAGGTACCTATGCCCTTGGTACATAGTATACCATATACTAGGGACTTATAAGGGCACTCCAGATCCCAATCAGTGATGTGCCTAAGGCACATGGAAACCATTTTAGAGAGGAAGCAGCTAGGCTGGGGTTCTGATTAGCAGGGCCCCAGCCAGACTAATGTCGAAAAACAGTGAAGCATCAGCAAAAAGTGGGGGTACCCATGTGAAGCAGATCCTACTCTCCTACACTCCTCATCAGCCATGCTAGCTTGAATCCAGTGGCAAACTGAGCAAGGGACCCACATCTGGGCATACCCTGCCAACTTAGGGCAAACAAAGCAAGCACAAGGAGATGATGGACAGAGCACTCAAACTTTTCAGACACTCACCCCAGTCATAGATCTGGGTTGAATCCATCATCGTTCTTTAGCTCAATTGGCCACCTCAGTTCAGACCCAGCGATATGCAAATCAGTCTTGACCCTGTGCCTCCTAGGAACAGTCCAGCCCGAACTGCCAAGCCAGGTCTTCCCTGAACTGGAAACAAGCATCCTGGGACCGGTTTCGGGGTAACACCCCTCATCAGCCAGGCAAACTTGAATCCAGTGGCAAAGTGAGCAAGGGACCCACTTCTGGGAATACCCTGACAACTTAGGATGAAAAAAGCAAACACAAGGAGATGATGGATGGATCACTGAAACTTTTCAGACACTCACCCCCAGTCACTGATCTGGGTTGAATCCATCATCGTCTTCAGCTCACTTTGTCACCTCACTTCAGACCCTGCTATATGCAAATCAGTCTTGACCCTGTGCCTCATGGGAACAGTTGAGCCAGAACTGCCAAGCCAGGTCTTCCCTGAACCAGAAACAAGCATCCTGGGACCGGTTTCGGGGTAACACCCCTCATCAGCGAGGCTAGCTTGAATCCAGTGGTAAAGTGAGCAAGGGACCAATAGATTCAGGCCCAGATCTCTGTACTGGGGTGAATGAATAACATTTTCTGCATTCTGTCCATCAATTGTTCTTTTTGCATTTGTCACACCGAGTGGGACGGGTATGCCCAGACATGGGTCCCGTGCTCTCCATGCCACTGGAGTCAAGCTATCTTGGCTGATGAGGGGTGAAACCCCAAAACTGGTCCTAGGATGATTGTTTCCAGTCCAGGGAGGGCCTGTCCTAGCAGTTCAGCCTGGACTGTTCCCATTGGGCGCAGAGTCAAGACTGATTTGCACATGGCAAGGTTCAAACTGTAATAGCATGGGTAGCAAAAGAAATGATGGATTTAGGCCCAGATCTCTGAACTGGGGTGAATGTATGACTTTTTTCTGCTTTCTTTCCAACAATTGTTCTTTTTGCATTGGATAAAAGTGCAGCACACTTTTCCAATTTTTTTTGCATACTACTCCTGCTATGGCCATCACAAGGTCTAGTACATAATGGTGATGCATTATCATCATTCTTATGGCAAGCAGTTTTTCCTTGGTGGCATTGAATCCATCGCTGGTAGTGTTGATGACCGTAAGGATTTCCCATAGAGTAATTTGAAGCCATGGGACTGTTGCTTTAAACTGAACAAATGGCAGAATGCTCCAGATGAAAAGTTGAGGATCGTTGAACAAACAATACTCTTGGGGAACATCTTTCCAAGTGCTTGTACCGTAATACTCTGCAGTTCTCGCTCTTCGATTGTGATGTAGTAAGGTCAGTGGAAGGCTCATGATGTGCTCATGCAAAGGGAATATATTGTTTCCATGAATTACCAAAACTGGATCATGCAATTTCACAATGGAGCTGATTCGACACCAGTTTTGTGGTAACTGGGCATACAGCAGTTCTCCGCACTGCCAGTAAAAAGCCATGAGGCTGGAGGTGCCCCCCTGCATGTCAGCATTGTGAATTGTGGTCTTACAACCAATATTCTGACCTACATTAACAATGTGATTCCCTCTGAAACATAAAAAAACATAAGTTAGTCTCATGACAGTCTGGGGATTGATTGTGCTATCTATCCAAATGAAATTGGAAATGTTTTCATTCTAGATGTGTGTACATTTCCCTATTGCTTCTTGACTAACATCAGTACCATTCCATAAAGACATAACCCTGCAGGAAAATTCAATATTGGGATGCCATTAATCATTGGCAAAGACTGACCCGGTGACTCTAAATCCTGGCCTGTGAACAAATCTGGGAGCAAAGGGTTCTCAAAATACTTGTTAGACTCGGTGGGCAGATGTGTCACTCCTGTCACTGACCATATGGATCCTATATACAGTGGCAAGATAACCTGTCTTCTGCATTCATGATATTTAATCCCTGATGTCCTGTCTATCTGTGAGAATGTATACTACTTCCGCTTCAGAGTCATACCTTGTTGGTTAACTAAGAAACACACTACTCTAACGTGTCAACTCTATTTGGACCATAATCTTGCACAAGTAAAGATGTAATAAGCATTGAGCTGTTCTTGAGGGTACTTTGTTTGTTGAGTGCAGCCTATCTGATACAGTTGCATGAGTTATTAGGGAACACACAAAGCAGGATTCACTAGTGTTCTCTAAACTTATGTCTGACATATGCTGATACCACATATTATCTGACAGCTGAGTATGGGCATTACAGGTCACATTGTTATTAGAGATCTCTCTTAGTACATAGAAATCATTAGAACTAAAGGGCACATTGCTATAGAAGAGCAGAAAAGACAGAATCAAGAGATAAAAATGTAGCATAGAAACACAAATACATATCATTTGCGCTGTTTTTTAAAACAAATAGTCTAAAAGTCGAGGTGGAGGGGTGTATTTTGATGATGATTATCTTCCCCCCTCTTGTTCCATTCATATTGTCTGTGATGTTTGGTAAGACGCTGGGCTTAGACAAACATGAGTGCGGTGGAACCAGTTTTTTCTGCCATCCACCTTGAGGGCAGTGGGGGTCACCATGGTCACCGTATAGGGGCCGTCAAAGTTCCTTTGCTGGTATTTCCGGACAAAGTTTTTCACAAACACTTAATCTCCTATGTGCACAGCTGGGAGGTCGACCTCAGCAGTGGCATGCTTCTCCTTCTCCTTAGTTACCTGTTTAGGGATGAATCAATGTGCTCACAAAGGTACATATACATCTCATTGTTTAGGACCTCAGCAGAGCATTCTCCCTGTACATTATGTCTAGTGGCAGGGACTTGAGTATTTATGGATCTCCTTGTCACTATTTTATGGGGTGTCAAGTGATGGTCAGAGCTAGGTGTATGCCTAAGTGAGAAAAGTCCTATTGGTAGGCAGTACAACCATTTTTAGTGCAATGACACACACAACTTACTGTTTTTACTCTTCAAGAGGCCGTTCAGGCACTCATAGATGTCATTACTTTGAGGATGGTACACAGAGGATAGTTTATGTTTTATCCCTAACTGTGTAGTGATATGCATAAATGTTGTGTTTACAACATGAGTCCCGTCATCGGATCTTATCCCTTCTGGTATTCCCCATCGTTTAATCACTTCACGATTTAGAAATGTAACTGCTGCTTTAACATCACAATGAATGCATGGTCCTGCTTCAATCCATTGAGAAAAAGGACAAACCACATCTCTGAGGTACCTGTAGTTACTGCACCTACCTATCATATCCATAAAGTCCATCTAAAGTGCCTTAAACGGATCTTGTGGTCGTGGGAAGGTAGAACTTATTACTTTCAATGTAGGGTTAGGGGAAAATTGATGAAAGACAATGCAGTTATGAATAATAATAACAAATATAATAATAATAATAATTCCAGATTGGTAAAGCGCAAACTTATCACCCTTAAGAGTATCCAGGTGCTGGAGGGGGTTGGAGAGATTAAGAAAGTTATTGCCCAGAGTCATATGATGCTGAGCTGAGCTGCCCCCGGTGATCGAACTGTGAGCACTGCACTCCGGTGTCAGCAGCTCTGGCTGCTTCACCACACCTCTCCCTTGTTGAGGATACATGGTAGGTGTGCCATGTAAATTGGGAACAAGATAGTTGTGTTCTATTTGCACAGACAATTTCTTGAAGTATGAGCTGGTAAATGCAACTGATCAAGAGCTATCGTAAGCAAAGCCTGACCTCAGACAGACATCGCTCCCCATCTTCGCAAGAAACCTCAATACCTGGCTCTTCGACAGACCCCCTCCTTGATGGAATGGAACCTGCACCCCCCCACCCCTAGCGCCTTGAGACCCTTACGGGTGAGTAGTCGCGCTTTAACAAACTCCTGATTGAAGCCTGTGGCATCATTGGTTTACCTGTAGATAGTTGTCTATACGTAAGGTCATTACCTGACTCGGCGTACCCTCTATCCTCCCATAACTGTTTTTCATGTGGGAGTGCAGCTTCTTGCAATTCTCACAGATGTAATCACCTTGCCCCAGTGAAATGAGTCGTGTCATTGCCTGTGGTAGTATTGGGCTCAGACTCTGGTGGTGAGGGAAACTTGGCCACTAGAACAGTGACATGTTGTGAACCTGATTGCACATGTGAGGGTGTGCACCTATCTGTATCTTTAGCTGTCCAATCTGCTATTGCATTACCCTGAGACACCAAATCCTGTCCACTTCTGTGTGATGCACATTTCAAAACTGTCACTGTCTTTGGTAACGCAAATGCCTTTATTAGTGCCTTTAAGAAGCTTCAGTGCAGATCAAGACTTCCGTCTGACTTAAGGAAACCTCTCCTGGGCCGTCCCATGATTGTGGAATGCACAGTGGTTGTCACATAAGCTAAATCTGAATATATTGTAATTACTTTTCCTGCTCCTAGCTTAGGAGCCGTTATTAATTAGAGTAATTCTGCTGCTTGGGCAGAATAGTGTGCTGGTAATGTCAACTGGTCTACTGTATGGAGTGTATCAAAACATCATGCTGCTGTGCTCTGGGTACTGCTGCTCCAGTGTGTCTAATTCCTGTATCCTGGTCAATAGTAGAAGAACCATCAACAAAATAGACGATGGCACCTGGTATAGGATCTTCTGTTGCTTGACTAGATTCATTCGGAATATAGTTGCACAGTCATGCATATCCTCCTCAGAGTCTAATATTGGATGGGAAAAGAATGTCTCAGGATTCATGGTGTTACTTTTCATAACCTTTAAAGATGGTTGTGACAGTATCACCTCATATCCTAACACTCTCTGAGTAGTCAGAGTGGTCTCAGCATTCTGGATAATAGCAAATACTGCATGTTCTGCATGGAGCATTAAGTGTGCCCCCATGAAAATAGGGGTGCTCTTCTGCAGTGTAAAAGCTGCAGTGGCAAAAGCTTTCTCACAGGGATAATGTCCTTTCATTACTGAATCCAGCAGTCCACTAACATATACAATGGGTTTTTGTCCTAAGGGATATTTTTGTATTAGGACAGCTGTCATCACCTGGCAATTGCAATAGCAGAATAAATATTACTCCTTGGTGTAGTAAACAGATCGCAAAACTGGAGCATTTGTTATTTCAGTTTTCAATTTCTGGAAAGTTTCTCTCATTTCTGGTGTCCATGTTATCTTATCATTTCTATCTCTTGGTTGTTTGATAAAAGCCAACAAGGGCGCTATTAATGTGCTATAATCAAAGACCCACTGTTGTACATCTTTACAGAGACCAAGAAATATATGCATTCCTTTGACAGTCTCTGGTTCAGTTATTTGGCAGATGGATGCTGCCCTTTCATGAGTCACTCAATGACTAGAAGCTGACAACAATTGCCCTAAATAATGGACCTCTTCCAGACAGTACTGAATGTTCTCTCTTTCCACTAAATATATCCTTTCTGGGCAAGAGTGACTAGAAGAGATATGGTGTCCATACTGCACTGCTGCTCAGTAGGGCTACAAACTAATATGTCACTGACATATTGCAACAGTGTGCTTCCACACTAGAAATTTGACAAGTCATTCTTTATCATTCTGTTAAAAATGCTAGTGGACTCACAATACTTTTGGGCTAAACAAGAATACATGTACTGGGTCCCGTGTTAGGTAAATGCTGTCAAATACTGGCTGTCTGGGTGGAGAGGAATGCTGAAGAAAGCATTTTTAAATCGATAATTAAAAAATACTTGGCACCTTGAGAATATTCGTTAAAATGATGGAGGAGTCAGGAACAATTGGAAATTCTAGTAACACTATGTTATTCAGCGGGCACAGGTCTTGAACCATATGCCAAGTATTACCCTTAGCTTTCTTGATATGGTAAATCCGGGCGTTACAAGGAGACACTCCAGGGTAAATCACTCCTTGATCTAGCAATGCCTGTATAGTAGGGCGATGCCTTCATCTGCTTCTTTAGACAGAGGATATTGCCTCACTCTGGGTAAGAGAGCCCCTTACGTTTATGTAATCTGGAATGGCGTGGCAGTATGAATAAATCAAATTAAAACATCAACTTTTAGCCATAGCGCTTATGCATCCACTGGAACAATTAATATATACACATATATATATATATATATATATATATATTCACTGAAAAAACCATAGGTTTCAGGGACGTTATAGTTACAAATTAGCATTTACAAAACCTTTGAAATTCACTGAAAAAACCATAGGTTTTAGCGACAGTTATAGTTAGTTGGACATTGCACTCGTACAAAACCCGTGAAATTCCCCGTTATAGTTAGTCCAGCTAACTATAACTCGCGCCCCGCAATGCACTGCTGATGACGTCACATATTACATCACTCATGACATGGTCAGTGACATCACTGATGACATCACTGATGACATCTCAAATGACATCACTGATGACATCATCCAGTGACTGTGTGTTTCTGTAAAGTTTAAATATTTTTAATATATATAGGAAAAGACGTATTGAAGAATGAGTGGGTGTGTAAGTGTCTGTATGGATGATTTAGTAGGTGCGTGACTGACTGTATAAGTGAGTGATTTAACGTATCTTACTGAATGCATGGGTTAGTGACTAAACTGGGTGAATGTCTGTATCCGTCTGTCTGTTGCTGTGTAAGTGGCTGCATGTGTTTGTGAATAGCTACATGAGTGTCTATATGAGTTATTGAATGCTTGTGTGAGTATCTGTATGGGTGCCTGAGTGTTTGTGTGGGAGGGGTGTGTGCGACTCTGTGCATAGATGTGTGAGTGGGTGATTCACTGGGTGGATGGTTTCAAGAGTGCATCTGTGATAGACTGTATGGGTGGGTAAGTGTGTGTAAGAGTGTGTTAGTGAGTGAATGTATGTCCCAGTGGTACATGTGTGAGTAACTACATATGTGAAAGGCAGTATATATGTGTGTTGGAGTATATAAATAGCTATAAGCGAGAGTGAGTGATTGTGATAGTGGCTGTATGGATGAGTGTGTGCTTGTATCAGTGATTGTATAAGAGCGTAAGAATGTGCTAGTATTTGTATGAGTAAGTGAGCTGGTGTGTGTATAACTGTATAGGTGAGTAAATGGTAGTGTGTTAAATTATTTGCATGACTGACTAGGTGTGTGAGTACCTCTATGGATGAGTGGCGGTGTTTGAGTGTCTATATAGGAGTATGAGTGCATATGATAGTCCTGTACTGAGTGACCGTAAGTATGAGTGTCTGTACGGGTGAGTGAGTGGATGTGTGCGTAGACCTAAGAATCAGTGAGTGGGTATGTAGTTATTGGTGTTGGAGTGTCTATGGTTTTGCGAATGGCAGTCTGTAATTTAGAGTGGGTGTATCAAAGGTTATATTAGGGTGTGAGAAGATGCATGAAATTATCACGTGGATGATGTCATCAGTGATGTCATTTGAGATGTCATCAGTGATGTCATCAGTGATGTCATCAGTGATGTCACTGACCATGTCATGAGTGATGTAATATGTGACGTCATCAGCAGTGCATTGCGGGCGCGAGTTATAGTTAGCTGGACTAACTATAACGAGGGAATTTCACGGGTTTTGTACGAGTGCAATGTCCAACTAACTATAACTGTCCCTAAAACCTATGGTTTTTTCAGTGAATTTCAAAGGTTTTGTAAATGCTAATTTGTAACTATAACGTCCCTGAAACCTATGGTTTTTTCAGTGAATTTCAAAGGTTTTTAAATGCTAATTTGTAACTATAACATGTCTGAAACCTACGGTTTTTTCAGTGAATTTCAAAGGTTTTGTAAATGACAATTTTTAAATGTATTAATTGTTATATAAATTTTTTTCATACTGATTTACTACATTTTCAGAAACATTTTTTTTACATATTTTATTTTTAAATTACATTGTAATTACATTATACATTACATTACAAAAATACTTTCTCAGAATGAATTACTTTAGTTTAAATACTTTGCACATAGGCAATAGACTTTTAAGTACAGTAGTTACAGTTGTTGCAATGGGCAACACATTTTCAAACACAATGCAACATTCAGCTCAATGTGAATTTCTAGTTAAATGCAATTAGTTACTTTATGGATTACTTTTCTAACCACAGGACTGGATCCTAGATTCAGTCCTGGAACATCTCCTGTAAACAGTTGAGTAAAAGCGTTTTGGTTTCAGTCGTGATTTTTAAGGAATATTATTGTACTTTAAAAGTTGACACTTAGAAACTTATTCTCATAGAATCACCAATGTTATCCTATGGAAGGAAATTCACTTAGAAGGTAAAAACTGTTATCGTTACTTTTTCTTACTCAGTGTTGGATCCTGGATCCAGCACTGGTGCATCTCCTGTAAACAGTTGAAAGAATGCGTTTAAGTCATACAGGCGATTTTTAG
Source organism: Calotriton arnoldi (assembly GCA_963921515.1). NCBI lineage: Eukaryota > Metazoa > Chordata > Amphibia > Caudata > Salamandridae > Calotriton > Calotriton arnoldi. Next base: position 7,630 of record CAWUFW010027420.1, on the reverse strand, counting down.
GAATATTTGTAGTTTGTGAAAATCGACACTTTGAAACTTTTCTGCTGAAAACCACACAATGGATTCCTATGGAAGAAAATATAAGTTACTGCTAAGTACGGTTAAAATTACTTTTCAGGGTCAGTGCTGGGCTAAAAGATGCAGCACTGGGTTCTCTCCTGATAACAGGTGAGTAAATTGGAATTCGTACTTTGGTTGATTTTAGAGGAATATTATAAAGTTCCAAAACTCCACACTTAGAAGAATTTCCAAGTGAAACCAGTCAATGTTAGCCTATGAAGGAAATTCAAGTTACCGGTAAGTACGGTTAAAATTACTTTTCAGGACCAGTACTGGGCTGAAAGATACAGCACTGAGGTCTCTCCTTATAACAGGTGAGTAAATCGGAATTCGTATTTCGGCTGATTTTAGAGGAATATTTGTATGTTTCAAAAATCAACACTTAGAAACTTTTTCAGCAAAAAGCAGGCAATGATATCCTATGGAAGGAAATTCAAGTTACTGGTAAGTACGGTTAAAATTACTTTTCAGGACCAGTACTGGGCTGAAAGATGCAGCACTGAGGTCTCTCCTGATAACAGGTGAGTAAATCGGAATTCGTAGTTCGGCAGATTTTAGAGGAATATTTGCACAATGGTGAAGGGAGGGGGCGGGGCCTGAGGTGACATCTGTGCAAACGCGCCCCGTGGCGCGTTTTAAGTTGGGGGATTAAGTCCCCTTGAATCATGAGGGTCTCTACGGGCCAACTAGCCCACCAGGAACCTCCAGTATGCGCCAGGGGCTGCGTTGCAGAGACGTGTAGAGAGGCCACACCCCTTTTACACCTCTCTGCAACGCAGCTCTGTGGCGCTTTCTGGATGTACCTGTTGGGCTAGTTGGCCCCAGAGACCCTCAGGATTGAAAGGATTTAATTCCCCATCTTAAAACGCACCACGGGGCCTGTTTGCACACATGTCACCTGAAGCCCCGCCCCTCCCTTCACCACTGTGCAAACGCGCCCCGTGGCGCGTTTTAAGTCGGGGGATTAAGTCCCCTTAAATCCTGAGGGTCCCTGGGGTGCAACTAGCCCACCAGCTACCTCCATTAAGCGCCACAGAGCTGCGTTGCAGAGAGGTGTAAAAGGGGCGTGGCCTCTGTACACTCTCTGCAAGGCAGCCCCTGGCGCATACTGGAGGTTCCTGGTGGGCTAGTTGGCCCCAAGGACCCCAGTATTGAACGGGAATTACTTCCCCATCTGCAAACGCGCCAGGGGCGCGTTTGCAGAGTGGTGAAGGAAGGGGGCGGGGCCTGCGGGCCCGATCGTTTAAAAAAAAAATAATAATTTGTCCCTGAAGGGGGCTCTGTGGCCCCCTTCCTTTTCCAGTTTTTATGCCCTGGGGACCCCATCCCCCAGGGCCTTACCCCTTTTTTTAATTAAATATTTTTAAAAAACGGGAAGGGGGCCGCGTGGCCCCCTTCCCTGGGCCTGTATTGGCCCCGGGGACCCCATCCCCGGGGCATGGCCTCGATTTTTTTTTTTTCTTTGGAGGGGGCTGCGTGGCCCCCTCCTCAGGCCATTTAAGGCCCCGGGGACCCCATCCCCGGGGCCGGCCTTTCCGTTTTTTTTAATTTGATTTTTTTTTTTTGGGGAGGGGGCCGCGTGGCCCCCTCCCGGGCCACTACTTGCCCGGGGACCCCATCCCCCGGGGCTGGCTCTCTCCGTTGGGGACTGTGGGGGTCCCCAATCCCCCACAGTCCCGCCAGCTCCCGCGTCCCTTGTGAGCCGGCATTGCTTTTCCACATGGGGAGCTGCTAAGATGCAGCTCCCCATGTGGAAAAGCAATCGGCTTTGGATATTGGAAGAGAGAAGTTTCCCTGCTCTCTCTTCCAATATCCAAAGCAGTTTGCTATGGCAGGACGGGAGCCGCGAGGCTCCCGTCCTGCCATAGCAAACTACAGTGTCCCGGGGTAGGCACCCGGGACACTGCACGAGCCGGCCCTGGGGGTGGCGGTCCCCAGGGCCATCAAGGGCTCCAGGAGGGGGCCGCGCGGCCCCCTCCCTTAAATTGCACAGCCCCGGGAGGTGGTGGTCCCGGGCGTGTGGGGGCTGGAGCCCCCACACCTTATTTCAATTTAAAAAGAAGCCCCGGGGGTGGCGGTCCCGGGGCTGCGGGAGGGCAGAAGAGCCCTCCCGCACCATTTTTCAATTAAGCCCCGGGGGGTGGCGGTGCCCGGGGCTTGGGGGGCCCTTTGAGGCCCCCCACACATTAAATTATCCCCCCCCACCATGCCCCCGGGACTTGGGCCACCCGGGGGCAAAAAACCTTGATGCCCTGATTGCAGCTCCTGTCCTGATGCGATGTCGGCATATGACGGCATCCAGGTCTGCTAACACGCAGCGGGGCCCCTTCACGGCCTGGCAAACGGCCGTACAAAATCCATCAAAGTTTTTGCCACAAACGAAGGAGCCCAATCAACAGGTAAGTAAAGCCGTTTGCCAGGCCGTGAAGGGGCCCCGCTGCGTGTTAGCAGACCTGGATGCCGTCATATGCCGACATCGCATCAGGACAGGAGCTGCAATCAGGGCATCAAGGTGCGTGCGCAGGCAAAGGAGGATTACAGCAAACCCACTGTGGTAATAATGTTGAATTAAGGACTACCTGCACGGCGGCTCACTTGAGTATTACCAGATACACTTCAAGTACCAGGATGCTGTGTGGCGGCAGACGCCGCGATGTGGCCTCGCCCACTAGGGCGTGGTACTCATGAACATTTAAGTGCATCATTCGCCATGGCAGGTTCAGTTTTCATCAAGCCTGTGAAGAAGGGAAGAGTCCCGAAACGCGTCGGCTCCTGAATGAACTGCTTTCATCCCACCGACTTTTGCTTGCAGCCCTGATTGAATAAAAGAAGCTTTACTTACCTGTTGATTGGGCTCCTTCGTTTGTGGCAAAAACTTTGATGGATTTTGTACGGCCGTTTGCCAGGCCGTGAAGGGGCCCCGCTGCGTGTTAGCAGACCTGGATGCCGTCATATGCCGACATCGCATCAGGACAGGAGCTGCAATCAGGGCATCAAGGTGCGTGCGCAGGCAAAGGAGGATTACAGCAAACCCACTGTGGTAATAATGTTGAATTAAGGACTACCTGCACGGCGGCTCACTTGAGTATTACCAGATACACTTCAAGTACCAGGATGCTGTGTGGCGGCAGACGCCGCGATGTGGCCTCGCCCACTAGGGCGTGGTACTCATGAACATTTAAGTGCATCATTCGCCATGGCAGGTTCAGTTTTCATCAAGCCTGTGAAGAAGGGAAGAGTCCCGAAACGCGTCGGCTCCTGAATGAACTGCTTTCATCCCACCGACTTTTGCTTGCAGCCCTGATTGAATAAAAGAAGCTTTACTTACCTGTTGATTGGGCTCCTTCGTTTGTGGCAAAACTTTGATGGATATATATATATATATATATATATATATATATATATATATATATATATATATATATATATATATATATATATTATCTACTGGCGGTCGCCAGTAGATAGTTATAGTTAGGACCTATTTTCCATAGGAAATCCGCAACATTCTATTTGAAATAACTCTCTTGCCGGTTGACGAATCTTCGCGAAATTTTCAAACTTTATGGCCCGCTCCGGTCCGCTCCTACCCTGAAAGTCTCAGGGTGATTCATCAAGCGGGGCCGAGAAAAAGGGGGTCCCAAAACGTGTTTTCCCCATTCATTTTCTCATAGGAAACTTTAGACACGGCTACAGCCCGAACTGCTGAACGGAATTACACCAAATTTGGCAAAGAGGTAGTTCTTGGTTCAGAAAGAACCCTTTTGTTAAATGGTGTAAATCCGTTCAGTAGTTGCTGAGAAAATCAAAAGTAAAAACACATATATATCTGGGCGGAGCCTAACCACACATGTCATCGTGAGATCTGATTGGCTGTCAGCACTTCATCCTGGAATTGCTGGCAGCCATCTTGAGACCAATATACATGATAGTACCCCATTGAAATGCCTTGTAGTGAATCAAAGATTTTGAGGGTTACCAAAAGGAGAACTATTAAGGGTGATAACAGACTTTAGTTACATTAGAATTCATTTGTTGATGGTACCATACTAATTTCAGGAATTGTGGTGTGTTCTAAGGTGATTTTACCCTGTGAAAAACCTTCTGCTGGGATATCATGAATCATGTTTGAGAGAAAACTATTTTCACATGCTTGTCCCATACAGTTTTGGAAGGTGCTCCAGAAGCTAAAATGAGAGCATATTTTCTGTAAATTCACATTATCTTTCTCAGTCATGTGAGAATGAAGTCTGACATTCTCAGTAAAACATGTACATCCAACAAGGGCAGAGACTGTCAGTTGATTCCTTTGTGTTCTACTGCAGCTTCCCAGAGTGTTCTAAAGAACAACTAGAGTGCTAACAGCCTTACTTATGACAAAAGTATGGCACACCTGAAGCCATCTTGATTGGAATAAACTGGTAACACTTAAAACATTTAATTTAAAAAGGAACAAAATGATGGGGTTCATTTTGTCATAGAAATTATGGTTAGTGCTATAGAAAGAAAAATTAGGACATGTTTCAAGTGAGATCTCAAATATCTTCCTGTTATATTTCAACAGGAGCAGCCTGTCAGTTGATGCCTTTGTGTTCTACTGCAGCTTCCCAGAGTGTTCTAAAGAACAACTAGAGTGCTAACAGCCTTACTTATGACAAAAGTATGGCACACCTGAAGCCATCTTGATTGGAATAAACTGGTAACACTTAAAACATTTAATTTAAAAGGAACAAAATGATGGGGTTAATTTTGTCATAAAAATTATGGGTAGTGCTGTAGAAAGAAAAATTAGGACATGTTTCAAGTGTGATCTCAAATATCTTCCTGTTATATTTCAACAGGAGCAGCCTGCCAGTTGATGCCTTTGTGTTCTACTGCAGCTTCCCAGAGTGTTCTAAAGAACAACTAGAGCGCTAACAGCCTTACTTATGACAAAAGTATGGCACACCGGAAGCCATCTTGATTGGAATAAACCGTTAATACTTAAAACATTTAATTTAAAAAGGAACAAAATTAGGGGTTCTTTTTTAAATAGAAATTATGGTTAGTGCTGCAGAAAGAAAAATGAGGGCATGTTTTAAGTGAGATCTCAAATCCTCTTCTATTTCATTAGAAAATTCTGACATGCAGACTGAAACAATCACTTTCAATACCAGCAGCAGACTTCCAGTTAACTCCCTGGTGAGCAGTAGCTTTAGTACAGTGATCTAATGAGCAACTAGAGTGGTAACATTCTGAATTTATGGCAAATGTGAGACACATCTGAATGCCTTCTTGATGGAATCAAAGTAAAAAACTGAAAGCATTTCCTACCTAGGAGACTGCAGTAAATGAGGAAATTAGGAAACTTCATAACAAAGAAGTCTTCCAAGATGGCCACCAGTGAAAAAAGAGCCCAAATGTAGCACAAATATTACCCAGATGTAGCCCAAATATAGCCCAATTACAAAAGTGTGCAAAACACTTTTTATTTTTAGTTTTTTTGCAGTTTTATGTAGTGCAGACTGGTCAGGTATTGGAGTGTTGCATCTTAAAACATGACCCCCTACACTACAAAAACACTACTGCACTACTCTAAACCCTAAAAAACTACCCCAGCTCGACTCCCTACACTACACAAGCACCACTGCACTATCCTAAACCCTAAAACACTACCCCCAGCATGACCCCCTACACTACCCAAACACCACTGCACTAACCTAAATCCTAAAACAATACCCCCAGCACGACCCCCTACACTACCCAAACACCACTGTACTACCCTAAAACATGACCCCCTACACTACACAAACACCACTGCACTACCCTAAACCCTAAAACACTATCCCCAGCACAACCCCCTACACTACACAAGCACCACTGCACTACCCTAAACCCTAAAACACTACCCACAGAACGACCCCTACACTGCCCGAACACCACTGCACTGCCCTAAACCTTGAAACACCAGCCCCTGCACGACCCCCTACACTGTTCGAACACCACTGCACTGCCCTAAACCCTCAAACACCACCCCCAGCACGACCCCTACACTGCCCGAACACCACTGCACTGCCCTAAACCCTGAAACACCACCCCTTCACGACCCCCTACACTGACCGAACACCACTGCACTGCCCTAAACCCTGAAACACCACCCCCAGCACGGCCCCTACACTGCCCAAACAACACTGCACTGCCCTAAACCCTGAAACACTATCCCCAGCAAGACCCCCTACACTGCCCAAACACCACTCCACTGCCCTAAACCCTGAAACATCACCCCCAGCAAGACCCCTACACTGCCCGAACACCACTGCCCTAAACCCTGAAACACCACCCCCAGCACGACCCCTACACTGCCCGAACACCACTGCACTGCCCTAAACCCTGAAACACCACCCCCAGCACGACCCCCTACACTGCACGAACACCACTGCTCTGCCCAAAACCCTGAAACACCAGCCCCAGCACGACCCCCTACACTGCCCGAACACCACTGCACTGCCCTAAACCCTGAAACACCAGCCCCAGCACAACCCCCTACACTGCCCGAACACCACTGCACTACCCTAAACCCAGAAACACCACCCCCAGCACGACCCCCTACACTGCCTGAGCACCACTGCACTGCCCGAAACCCTGAAACACCAGCCCCAGCATGACCCCCTACACTGCCCGAACACCACTGCACTGCCCTAAACCCTGAAACACCAGCCCCCTGCACGACCACCTACACTGCACGAACACCACTGCACTGCCCTAAACCCTGAAACACCAGCCCCAGCATGACCCCCTACACTGCCCGAACACCACTGCACTGCCCTAAACCGTGAAACACTAGCCCCAGCACGACCCCCTACACTGCCAGAACACCATTGCACTGCCCTAAACCCTGAAACACCAGCCCCAGCACAACCCCCTAAACTGCCCGAACACTACTGCACTGCCCTAAACCCTGAAACAACACACCGTGCACGACCCCCTACACTGCCCGAACACCACTGCACTGCCCTAAACCCTGAAACACCACCCCCAGCACGACCCCCTACACTGCCGAACACCACTGCACTGCCCTAAACCTTGAAACACCAGCCCCTGCACGACCCCCTACACTGTTCGAACACCACTGCACTGCCCTAAACCCTGAAACACCACCCCCAGCACGACCCCCTACACTGCCAAACACCACTGCACTGCACTAAACCCTGAAACACCACCCCCTTCACGACCCCTACACTGCCCGAACACCACTGCACTGCCCTAAACCCTGAAACACCACCCCCAGCACGGCCCCCTACACTGCCCAAACACCACTGCACTGCCCTAAACCCTGAAACACTATCGGCAGCAAGACCCCTACACTGCCCAAACACCACTCCACTGCCCTAAACCCTGAAACATCACCCCCAGCAAGACTCCCTACACTGCCCGAACACCACTGCCCTAAACCCTGAAACACCACCCCCAGCACGACCCCTACACTGCCCGAACACCACTGCTCTTCCCAAAACCCTGAAACACCACCCCCAGCACGACCCCCTACACTGCCCGAACACCACTGCTCTGCCCAAACCAGCTTAAAGTATTT
>CAWUFW010027419.1:0-26832 GCA_963921515.1 Calotriton arnoldi | reverse complement strand
GTGCTTTAGTTCAGTTGCATTATTGCTGTTTCAGACACGTTATAGTTAGAAATTAGCATTTAAAAAACCTTAGAAATTCACTGAAAAAACCATAGGTTTTAGGGACAGTTATAGTTAGTTGGACATTTCACTCGTACAAAACCATAGAAATTCCCCGTTATAGTTAGTTCAGCTAACTATAACTCGCGCCCGCAATGCACTGCTGATGACGTCACATATTACATCACTCATGACATGGTCAGTGACATCACTGATGACATCACTGATGACATCTCAAATGACATCACTGATGACATCATCCATGTGATAATTTGCTGCATCTTCTCACACCCTAATATAACCTTTGATACACCCACTCTAAATTACAGACTGCCATTCTCAAAACCATAGACACTCCAACACCAATAACTACATACCCACTAACTGATTCTTAGGTCTACACACACATCTACTCACTCACCCGTACAGTCACTCATACTTACGGTCACTCAGTACAGGACTATCATATGCACTCATACACCTATATAGACACTCACACACCGCCACTCATCCATAGATGTACTCACACACCTAGTCAGTCATGCAAATAATTAATCACACTGCCATTTACTCACCTATACAGTTATACACACAGCAGCTCACTTACTCATACAAATACTAGCACATTCTTACGCTCTTATACAATCACTGATACAAGCACACACTCATCCATACAGCCACTCTCACAATCACACACTCTCACTTATAGCCATTTATTTACTCCAACACACATATATACTGCCTTTCACATATGTAGTTACTCACACATGTACCACTGAGATATACATTCACTCACTAACACACCCATACACACACTCACCCACCCATACAGTCCATCGCAGATGCACTCTTGAAACCATGCACCCAGTGAATCACCCACTCACACATCTATGCACAGAGTCACACACACCCCACGCACACAAACACTCAGGCACCCATACAGATACTCAGACAACCAATCAATAACCCATATAGACACTCATGTAGCTATTCACAAACCCATGCAGCCCCTTACACACCAACAGACAGACGGATACAGACATTCACACAGTTTAGTCACTAACCCATGCATTCAGTAAGATACGTTTAATCACTCACTTATAGAGTCAGTCACGCACCTACTAAATCATCCATTCAGACACTTATACACCCACTCATTCTTCAATACGCCTTTCCCTATATATATTAAACATATTTAAACTTTACAGAAACACACGGTCACTGGATGATGTCATCAGTGATGTCATTTGAGATGTCATCAGTGATGTCATCAGTGATGTCACTGACCATGTCATGAGTGATGTAATATGTGACGTCATCAGCAGTGCATTGCGGGGGCGTGAGTTATAGTTAGCTGAACTAACTATAACGGGGGAATTTCAATGGTTTTGTACGAGTGAAATGTCCAACTAACTATAACTGTCCCTAAAACCTATGGTTTTTTCAGTGAATATATATATATATATTCACTGAAAAAACCACAGGTTTCAACGACGTTATAGTTAGTTGGACATTTCACTCGTACAAAACCAGAGAAATTTGGCCATTATAGTTGGTTCAGCTAACTATAACTCGCGCCCCGCAATGCACTGCTGATGACGTCACATATTACATCATTCATGACATGGTCAGTGACATTACTGATGACATCTCAAATGACATCACTGATGACATCATCCACGTGATAATCTGATGCACCTCCTCACACCTGAATATAACCTTTGATACACCCACTCTAAAATACAGACTGCCATTTTCGAAACCATAGACACACCAATACCAGTTACTACATACTGATTCCTAGGTCTACACACACATCCACTCAATCACCCATACAGTCACTCATACATGCAGTCACTCATCAATACAGCACTATCATATGTACTCATACACCTATACAGACACTCACATACCGCCACTCACCCATAGAGTTACTCATACACCTAGTCAGTCAAGTAAAGAATCAATCACACTCCCATTTACTCACCTATACAGTTATACACACACCACCTCACCTATTCTTACAGATAATAACACATACTTACTCTCTTATACAATCACTGACACAAGCACACACTCATCCATACAGCCACTCTCACTATCACTCACTCTCACATCTAGTCATTTATATACTCCAAACCATACACATATACTGCCTTTCACATATGTAGTTACTCACACATATACCACTGAGACATCCATTCACTCAGCAACACAGCCATACGCACACTCACTCACCCATACAGTCCTTCACAGACACACTCTTGAAACCATACACCCAGTGAATCACCCACTTACAAATCTATGCACAAAGTCACACCCCCACCCACCCACACAAACACTCAGGCACCCATACAAATACTCAGGCAACCAATCAATAACCAATATAGACACTCATGTAGCTGTTCACCAACCCATGCATCAGCTTACACAACAACAGACACACTGATACAGACATTCACACAATTAAGTCACTAACCCATGCATTCACTAAAACTCATTTATTCACTCACTTATACAGTCATTCGCCTACTAAATCCTCCATCATGACACTAATACACCCACTCATTCTTCAATACACATTGGCATATATATAAACATATTTAAACTTTACTGAAACACACATTCACTGGATGATGTCATCAGTGATGTCATTTGAGATGTCATCAGTGATGTCATCAGTGATGTCACTGACCATGTCATGAATGATGTAATATGTGATGTCATCAGCAGTGCAATGCGGGCGTGAGTTACAGTTAGCTGAACTAACTATAACGGCCAAATTTCTCTGGTTTTGTACGAGTGAAATATCCAACTAACTATAACGTCGTTGTGTGTTTCTAAAAAGTTTAAGTATGTTATATATATATATATATATATATATTCACTGAAAAAACCATAGGTTTTAGGGACAGTTATAGTTAGTTGGACATTGCACTCGTACAAAACCCGTGAAATTCCCCTGTTATAGTTAGTTCAGCTAACTATAACTCGCGCCCGCAATGCACTGCTGATGACGTCACATATTACATCACTCATGACATGGTCAGTGACATCACTGATGACATCACTGATGACATCTCAAATGACATCACTGATGACATCACTGATGACATCATCCAGTGACTGTGTGTTTCTGTAAAGTTTAAATATGTTTAATATATATAGGGAAAGGCATATTGAAGAATGAGTGGGTGTATAAGTGTCTGAATGGATGATTTAGTACGTGAATGACTGACTCTACAAGTGAGTGATTAAACGTATCTTACTGAATGCATGGGTTAGTGACTAAACTGTGTGAATGTCTGTATCCGTCTGTTTGTTGGTGTGTAAGTGGATGCATGGATTTGCGAATAGCTACATGAGTGTCTATATGGGTTATTGATTGGTTCTCTGAGTATCTGTATGGCTGCCTGAGTGTTTGTGTGGGTGGGGTGTGTGTGACTCTATACATAGATGTGTGAGTGGGTGATTCACTGGGTGCATGATTTCAAGAGTGCATCTGTGATGGACTGCTTGGGTGGGTGAGTGTGTGTATGGGTGTGTTAGTGAGTGAATGTATATCTCAGTGGTACATGTGCAAGTAACTACATATGTAAAAGGCAGTATATATGTGTGTTAGAGTATTTAAATGGCTATAAGTGAGAGTGTGTTATTGTGAGAGTGGCTGTATGGATGCGTGTGTGCTTGTATCAGTTATTGTATAAGAGCGTAAGAATGTGCTAGTATTTGTATGAGTAAGTGAGCTGGTGTGTGTATAACTGTATAGGTGAGTAAATGGGTGTGTGATTAATTTTTTGCATGACTGACTAGGTGTGTGAGTACCTCTATGGATGAGTGGCGGTGTGTGAGTGTTTATATAGGTGTATGAGTGCATATGATAGTCCTGTACTGAGTGACTGTAAGTATGAGTGACTGTACAGGTGAGTGAGTGGATGTGTGTGTAGACCTAAGAATCAGTGAGTGGGTATGTAGTTTTTGGTGTTGGAGTGTCTATGGTTTTGAGAATGGCAGTCTGTAATTTAGAGTGGGTGTATCAAAAGTTATATTAGGGTGTGAGAAGATGCATGAAATTATCACATGGATGATGTCATCAGTGATGTCATTTGAGATGTCATCAGTGATGTCATCAGTGATGTCACTGACCATGTCATGAGTGATGTAATATGTGACGTCATCAGCAGTGCATTGCGGGCGCGAGTTATAGTTAGCTGAACTAACTATAACAGGGGAATTTCACGGGTTTTGTACGAGTGCAATGTCCAACTAACTATAACTGTCCCTAAAACCTATGGTTTTTTCAGTGAATTTCAAAGGTTTTTTAAATGCTAATTTCTAACTATAACGTGTCTGAAACCTATGGTTTTTTCAGTGAATTTCAAAGGTTTTTTAAATGCTAATTTCTAACTATAACGTGCCTGAAACCTATGGTTTTTCAGTGAATTTCAAAGGTTTTTAAATGCTAATTTCTAACTATAACGTGCCTGAAACCTATGGTTTTTTCAGTGAATTTCAAAGGTTTTTTAAATGCTAATTTCTAACTATAACGTGCCTGAAACCTATGATTTTTTAAGTGAATTTCAAAGGTTTTTTAAATGCTAGTTTCTAACTATGCCAACAGAGGTAGGACATGTGAAGAAAGAAGAAAAACGCACAGAAAGAAGCAAAAGATGTGCAGAAAGAACCAACAGAGGAGCAGAAAGAGGCCTTGTTGCAAAATCATCCTGTGCCCACAACTTTTTCAGACGGGTACTGGTGGTAACTGACTCTGACTAACCAGAGCCAGTGCAGGGAGGGGGGGCCTGAGGTGACATGTGTGCAAACGCGCCCCATGGCGCGTTTTAAGTTGCGGGATTAAGTCCCCTTGAATCCTGAGGGTCCCTGGGGCCCAACTAGCCCCCAGGTACCTACAGTTAGGACCACAGAGCTGAGTTGCAGAGAGGCGTTCCGAGGCCACGCACCTTTTTCACCTCTCTGCAACGCAACTCTGTTGTGCTTACTGAAGGTACCTGGTGGGCTAGTTGGCCCCCAGGATTCAAAGGGAATTAACTCCCCAACTTAAAACGCACCACAGGGCATGTTTGCGCACATGTCACCTGAGGCCCCGCCCCTCCCTTCACCACTGTGCAAACGCGCCCCGTGGCGCGTTTTAAGTTGGGGGATTAGGTCACCTTGAATCCTGAGAGTCCCTGGGGCCCAACCAGCCCACCAGGTACTTCCAGTAAGCATCACAGGCCTGCGTTGCAACGCCTGTAACAAATTGTGCAGTTGTGTTTAGGTAGTGAAGAGGGTCGTGCTGGGGGTAGTGTTTTAGGGTTTAGGGTAGTGCAGTGGTGTTTGTGTAGTGTAGGGGTCATGCTGGGGGTAGATTTAGGGTTTAGGGTAGTGCAGTGGTGTTTGTGTAGTGTAGGGGGTCATGCTGGGGGTAGATTTAGGGTTTAGGGTAGTGCAGTGGTGTTTGTGTAGTGTAGGGGGTCATGCTGGGGGTAGATTTAGGGTTTAGGGTAGTGCAGTGGTGTTTGGGTAGTGTAGGGAGTCGTCCTGGGGGAGTGTTTTAGGGTTTAGGGTAGTACAGTGGTGTTTGGGTAGTGTAGGGGGTCGTGCTGGGGTTAGTGTTTTAGGGTTTAGGGTAGTGCAGTGGTGTTTGGGTAGTGTAGGGGGTCGTGCTGGGGTGAGTGTTTTAGGGTTTAGGGCAGTGCAGTGGTGTTCGGGTAGTGTATGGGGTCGTGCTGGGGGAGTGTTTTAGGGTTTAGGGCAGTGCAGTCGTGTTCGGGTAGTGTAGGGGGTCGTGCTGCGGGGAGTATTTTAGGGTTTAGGGTAGTGCAGTGGTGTTCGGGTAGTGTAGGGGGTCATGCTGGGGGTAGTGTTCTAGGGTTTAGGGCAGTGCAGTGGTGTTCGGGCAGTGTAGGGGGTCGTGCTGGGGGTGGTGTTTTAGGGTTTAGGGCAGTGCAGTGGTGTTCGGGCAGTGTAGGGGTCGTGCTGGGGGTGGTGTTTCAGGGTTTAGGGCAGTGCAGTGGTGTTCAGGCAGTGTAGGGGGTCGTGCAGGGGGTGGTGTTTCAGGGTTTAGGGCAGTGCAGTGGTGTTCGGGCAGTGTAGGGGGTCCTGCAGGGGTGGTGTTTTAGGGTTTAGGGCAGTGGTGTTCGGGCAGTGTAGGGGGTCATGCTGGGGGTGGTGTTTCAGGGTTTGGGGCAGTGCAGTGGTGTTCGAGCAGTAAAGGGGGTCATGCTGGGGGTGGTGTTTCAGGGTTTAGGGCAGTGCAGTGGTGTTCGGGCAGTGTAGGGGGTAGTGCAGGGGTGGTGTTTCAGGGTTTAGGGCAGTGCAGTGGTGTTCGGGCAGTGTAGGGGGTCGTGCAGGGGTGGTGTTTCAGGGTTTAGGGCAGTGCAGTGGTGTTCGGGCAGTGTAGGGGCGGTGCAGGGGGTGGTGTTTCAGGGTTTAGGGCAGTACAGTGGTGTTCGGGCATTGTAGGGGGTGGTGCTGGGGCTGGTGTTTCAGGGTTTAGGGCAGTGCAGTGGTGTTCGGGCAGTGTAGGGGGTGGTGCTGGGGCTGGTGTTTCAGGGCAGTGGTGTTCGGGCAGTGTAGGGGGTCGTGCTGGGGCTGGTGTTTCAGGGTTTAGGGCAGTGCAGTGGTGTTCGGGCAGTGTAGGGGGTCTTGCTGGGGCTGTTGTTTCAGAGTCTAGGGCAATGCAGTGGTGTTCGGGCAGTGTAGGGGGTCTTGCTGGGGCTGGTGTTTCAGGGTTTAGGGCAGTGCAGTGGTGTTAGGGCAGTGTAGGGGGTCGTGCTGGGGCTGGTGTTTCAAGGTTTAGGGCAGTGCAGTGGTGTTCGGGCAGTGTAGGGGGTCGTGCTGGGGCTGGTGTTTCAGGGTTTAGGGCAGAGCAATGGTGCTCAGGCAGTGTAGGGGGTTGTGCTGGGGGTGATGTTTCAGGGTTTAGGGCAGTGCAGTGGTGTTCGGGCAGTGTAGGGGGTCTTGCTGGGGGTAGTGTTTCAGGGTTTAGGGCAGTGCAGTGGTGTTCGGGCAGTGTAGGGGGTCATTCTGGGGGTGGTGTTTCAGGGTTTAGGGCAGTGCAGTGGTGTTCGGGCAGTGTAGGGGGTCGTGAAGGGGGTGGTGTTTCAGGGTTTAGGGCAGTGCAGTGGTGTTCGGGCAGTGTAGGGGGTCGTGCTGGGGGTAGTGTTTTAGGGTTTAGGGTAGTGCAGTGGTGCTTGTGTAGTGTAGGGGGTCGTGCTGGGGGTAGTGTTTTAGGGTTTAGGGTAGTGCAGTGGTGTTTGTGTAGTGTAGGGGTCATGTTTTAGGGTAGTGCAGTGGTGTTTGGGTAGTGTAGGGGTCATGCTGGGGGTAGTGTTTTAGGATTTAGGTTAGTGCAGTGGTGTTTGGGTAGTGTAGAGGGTCGTGCTGGGGTAGTGTTTTAGGGTTTAGGGTAGTGCAGTGGTGTTTGTGTAGTGTAGGGGTCGTGCTGGGGGTAGGGTTTTAGGGTTTAGGGTAGTGCAGTGGTGCTTGTGTAGTGTAGGGGTCGTGCTGGGGGTAGTATTTTAGGGTTTAGGGTAGTGCAGTGGTGTTTGTGTAGTGTAGGGGGTCATGTTTTAGGGTAGTGCAGTGGTGTTTGGGTAGTGTAGGGGGTCGTGCTGGTGGTAGTGTTTTAGGATTTAGGTTAGTGCAGTGGTGTTTGGGTAGTGTAGGGGGTCGTGCTGGGGGTAGTGTTTTAGGGTTTAGGATAGTGCAGTGGTGCTTGTGTAGTGTAGGGGTCGTGCTGGGGGTAGTGTTTTAGGGTTTAAGGTAGTGCAGTGGTGTTTTTGTAGTGTAGGGGGTCATGTTTTAAGATGCAATGCTCCAATACCTGACCAGTCTGCACTACATAAAACTGCAAAAAAACTAAAAATAAAAAGTGTTTTGCACAATTTTGTCATTGGGCTATATGTGGGCTACATCTGGGTAATATTTGTGCTACATTTGGGCTCTTTTTTCACTGGTGGCCATCTTGGAAGACTTCTTTGTTATGAAGTTTCCTCATTTCTTCATTTACTGCAGTCTCCTCAGTAGGAAATGCTTTCAGTTTTTACTTTGATTCCATCAAGAAGGCATTCAGATGTGTCTCACATCTGCCATAAATTCAGAATGTTAGCACTCTAGTTGCTCATTAGATCACTGGAGTAAAGCTACTGCTCACCAGGGAGTTAACTGGTAGTCTGCTGCTGGTATTGAAAGTGATTGTTTCAGTCTGCATGTCAGAATTTTCTAATGAAATAGAAGAGGATTTGAGATCTCACTTAAAACATGCCCTAATTTTTCTTTCTGCAGCACTAACCATAATTTCTATTTAAAAAGAACCCCTCATTTTGTTCCTTTTTAAATTAAATGTTTTAAGTGTTACCGGTTTATTCCAATCAAGATGGCTTCAGGTGTGCCATACTTTTGTCATAAGTAAGGCTGTTAGCGCTCTAGTTGTTCTTTAGAACACTCAGGAAGCTGCAGTAGAACACAAAGGCATCAACTGGCAGGCTGCTCCTGTTGAAATATAACAGGAAGATATTTGAGATCACACTTGAAATATGTCCTAATTTTTCTTTCTACAGCACTAACCATAATTTCTATGACAAAATGAACCCCATCATTTTGTTCCTTTTTAAATTAAATGTTTTAAGTGTTACCAGTTTATTCCAATCAAGATGGCTTCAGGTGTGCCATACTTTTGTCATAAGTAAGGCTGTTAGCACTCTAGTTGTTCTTTAGAACACTCTGGGAAGCTGCAGTAGAACACAAAGGCATCAACTGGCAGGCTGCTCCTGTTGAAATATAACAGGAAGATATTTGAGATCACACTTGAAACATGTCCTAATTTTTCTTTCTACAGCACTAACCATAATTTCTATGACAAAATGAACCCCATCATTTTGTTCCTTTTTAAATTAAATGTTTTAAGTGTTACCAGTTTATTCCAATCAAGATGGCTTCAGGTGTGCCATACTTTTGTCATAAGTAAGGCTGTTAGCACTCTAGTTGTTCTTTAGAACACTCTGGGAAGCTGCAGTAGAACACAAAGGAATCAACTGACAGTCTCTGCCCTTGTTGGATGTACATGTTTTACTGAGAATGTCAGACTTCATTCTCACATGAGTGAGAAAGATAATGTGAATTTACAGAAAATATGCTCTCATTTTAGCTTCTGGAGCACCTTCCAAACCTCCATGGGACAAGCATGAGAAAATAGTGTTCTCTCAAACATGATTCATGATATCCCAGCAGAAGGTTTTTCACATGGTAAAATCACCTTGGAATACACCACAATTCCTAAAATTAGTATGGTACCGTCAACAAATAAATTCTAATGTAACTAAAGCCTGTTATCACCCTTTATAGTTCTCCTTTTGGTGACCCTCAAAATCTTCTATTCACTACAATGCATTTCAATGAGGTACTATCATTTATATTGGTCCCAAGATGGCTGCCAGAAATTCCAGGATGAAGTGCTGACAGCCAATCAGATCTCACGATGACATGTGTGGTTAGGCTCCGCCCAGATATATATGTGACTTTACTTTTGATTTTCTCAGGAACTACTGAACGGATTTACACCATTTAAGCAAAAGGCACGACACTGAACCAAGGGCTACCTCTTTGCCAAATTTGGTGTAATTCCGTTCAGCAGTTCGGGCTGTAGCTGCGACTAAAGGTTCCTATGGAAAAATGAATGGGGAAAACACGTTTTGGGACCCCCTTTTTCTCGGCCCCCGCTTGACGTATCACCCCGAGACTTTCAGGATAGGAGCGGACCGGAGCGCCCCAACAAGTTGGAAACTTTCGCGAAGATTCGTTAACCGGCGCCAACGTTATTTCAAATAGAATGTCGCGGATTTCCTATGGATAATAGGTTTTAACTATAACTATCTACTGGCGACCGCCAGTAGATAATATATATATATATATATATATTCACTGAAAAAACCATAGGTTTCAGGCACGTTATAGTTAGAAATTAGCATTTAAAAAACCTTACAAATTCACTGAAAAAACCATAGGTTTTAGGGACAGTTATAGTTAGTTGGACATTGCACTCGTACAAAACCCGTGAAATTCCCCGTTATAGTTAGTTCAGCTAACTATAACTCGCGCCCGCAATGCACTGCTGATGACGTCACATATTACATCACTCATGACATGGTCAGTGACATCACTGATGACATCACTGATGACATCTCAAATGACATCACTGATGACATCACTGATGACATCATCCACGTGATAATCTGATGCACCTCCTCACACCCTAATATAACCTTTGATACACCCACTCTAAATTACAGACTGCCATTCGCAAAACCATAGAAACTCCAACACCAATAACTACATACCCACTCACTGATTCTTAGGTCTACACACACACATCCACTCACTCACCCGTACAGTCACTCATACTTACGGTCACTCAGTACAGGACCATCATATGCACTCATACTCCTATATAGACACTCAAACACCGCCACTCATCCATAGAGGTACTCACACACCTAGTCAGTCATGCAAATAATTAAACACACTGCCATTTACTCACCTATACAGTTATACACACACCAGCTCACTTACTCATACAAATACTAGCACATTCTTACGCTCTTATACAATCACTGATACAAGCACACACTCATCCATTCAGTCACTCTCACAATCACACACTCTCGCTTATAGCTATTTATATACTCCAACACACATATATACTGCCTTTCACATATGTAGTTACTCACACATGTACCACTGAGACATACATTCACTCACTAACACACTCTTACACACACTTACCCACCCATACAGTCTATCACTGATGCACTCTTGAAACCATCCACCCAGTGAATCACCCACTCACACATCTATGCACAGAGTCGCACACACCCCACCCACACAAACACTCAGGCACCCATACAGATACTCAGACAACCAATCAATAACTCATATAGACACTCATGTAGCTATTCACAAACCCATGCACCACTTACACAGCAACAGACAGACGGATACAGACATTCACCCAGTTTAGTCACTAACCCATGCATTCAGTAAGATACGTTTAATCACTCACTTATAGAGTTAGTCACGCACCTACTAAATCATCCATACAGACACTTATACACCCACTCATTCTTCAATACGCCTTTCCCTATATATATTAAAAATATTTAAACTTTACAGAAACACACAGTCACTGGATGATGTCATCAGTGATGTCATTTGAGATGTCATCAGTGATGTCATCAGTGATGTCACTGACCATGTCATGAGTGATGTAATATGTGACGTCATCAGCAGTGCATTGTGGGGCGCGAGTTATAGTTAGCTGAACTAACTATAACGGGGAATTTCACGGGTTTTGTACGAGTACAATGTCCAACTAACTATAACTGTCCCTAAAACCTATGGTTTTTTCAGTGAATTTGTAAGGTTTTTTAAATGTTAATTTCTAACTATAACATGTCTGAAACCTAAGGTTTTTTTCAGTGAATTTCAAAGGTTTTGTAAATGACAATTTTTAAATGTATTAATTGTTATCTTTATTTTTTGATACTGATTTACTACATTTTTTTAAACTATTTATTTTTAGATATTTTATTTTTTAAATTACATTGTAATTACATTATACATTACATTACAAAATATACTTTCTCAGAATGAATTACTTTAGTTTAAATACTTTGCAAATAGGCAATAGACTTTTAAGTACAGTAGTTACAGTTGTTGCAATGGGCAACACAATTTCAAACACAATGCAACATTGAGCTCAATGTGAATTTCTAGTTAAATGCAATTAGTTACTTTATGGATTACTTTTCTAACCACAGGACTGGATCCCGGATTCAGTCCTGGGACATCTCCTGTAAACTGTTGAGTAAAAGCGTTTTGGTTACAGTACTGATTTTTAAGGAATATTATTGTATTTTAAAAGTTGACACAGAAACGTTTTCACATAGAATCACCAATGTTATACTATGGGAGGAAAAAAAACTTAGCAGGTAAGTAGTGTTATCGTTACTTTTTCTTACTCAGTGGTGGATGCTGGATCCAGCACTGGTGCATCTCCTGTAAACAGTTGAAAGAATGCGTTTAAGTCATACAGGCGATTTTTAAGGAATATTTGTAGTTTGTGAAAATCGACACTTTGAAACTTTTCTGCTGAAAACCAGACAATGGATTCCTATGGAAGGAAATACAAGTTACTGGTAAGTACGGTTAGAATTACTTTTCAGGGTCATTGCTGGGCTAAAAGATGCAGCACTGGGTTCTCTCCTGATAACAGGTGAGTAAATCGGAATTCGTAGTTTGGCTGATTTTAGAGGAATATTATAAAGTTCCAAAACTCCACACGTAGAAGAATTTCCAAGTGAAACCAGTCAATGTTAGCCTATGGAAGGAAATTCAAGTTACTGGTAAGTACGGTTAGAATTACTTTTCAGGATCAGTACTGGGCTCAAAGATGCAGCACTGAGGTCTCTCCTGATAACAGGTGAGTAAATCGGAATTCGTAGTTCTGCTGATTTTAGAGGAATATTATAAAGTTTCAAAACTCCACACTTAGAAGAATTTCCAAGTGAAACCAGTCAATGTTAGCCTATGGAAGGAAATTCAAGTTACTGGTAAGTACGGTTAGAATTACTTTTCAGGATCAGTACTGGGCTCAAAGATGCAGCACTGATGTCTCTCCTGATAACAGGTGAGTAAATCGGAATTCGATGTTCGGCTGATTTTAGAGGAATATTTGCACAATGGTGAAGGAAGGGGGTGGGGCCTGAGGTGACATGTCTGCAAACACGCCCTGTGGCGCGTTTTAAGTTGGAGAATTAATTCCTCCTCAATCCCGAGGGACCCTAGGGGCCAACTAGCCCACCAGATACCTCCAGTATGCGCTAGAGAGCTGCGTTGTAGAGAGGTGTTCAGAGGCCATGCCCCTTTTACAACACTCTGCAACGCAGCTCCGTGGCGCTTACTGGAGGTACCTGGTGGGCTAGTTGGCCCCAGGGACCCTCAGGATTGAAGGGGATTTTATTCCCCATCTTAAAACGCGCCACGGGGCCTGTTTGCACACATGACACCTGAAGCCCCGCCCCTGCCTTCACCACTGTGCAACGCGCCCGTGGTGCGTTTTAAGTTGGGGATTAAGTCCCCTTGAATCCTGAGGGTCCCTGGGGTCCAACTAGCCCACCAGGTACCTCCAGTACCGCCACAGAGCTGCGTTGCAGAGAGGTGTAAAAAGGGGCGTGGCCTGGACCACCTCTCTGCAACGCAGCCCCCTGGCGCATACTGGAGGTTCCTGGTGGGCTAGTTGGCTCCCAGGGACCCCCAGTATTGAAGGGGAATTCATTTCCCAACTTAAAACGCGCCACAGGGCGCGTTTGCAGAGTGTTGCTGGGAGGGGGCGGAGCCTCGGCACGATCGCGTGTTTTTTGTATTTTTGTTTTTTGGAAGGGGGCTGTGTGGCCCCTCTTCTTTTACTTTTTTGGGCCCTGGGGACACCATCCCCCAGGGCCTGACCCCTTTTTAATAAAAAAAAAAATTACGGGAAGGGGGCCGCGTGGGCCCCCTCCCATGGCCAATTCCGGCCCCGGGACCCCATCCCCCGGGGCATGGCCAAATATATATTTTTGTTTATGCAGGGGGCTGCGTGGCCCCCTCCTGAGGCCTCTACTGGCCCCGGGGACCCCATCCCCGGGGCGGCCTTTATTTATTTAAAAATCTTTTAATTATGGGGAGGGGGGCCGCGTGGCTCCTCTCCCGGGCCACTACTAGCCCCGGGGACCCCATCCCCGGGGCTGGCCCTCTCCGTTGGGGACCGTGGGGGGTCCCCAATGCCCCCACGGTCACGCCGGCTCCCCGCATCCTGCGGGAGCCGGCATTGCTTTTCCACATGGGGAGCTGCTAAGATGCAGCTCCTCATGTGGAAAAGCAATCTGCTTTGGTTTTTGGAAGAGAGAGCAGGTTTCCTGCTCTCTGTTCCAAAAACCAAAGCAGTTTGCTATGACAGGACGGGAGCCGCGATGCTCCCGTCCTGTCATAGCAAACTACGGTGTCCCAGGGGTAGGCACCCTGGGACACTGCAGGAGCTGGCCCTGGGGGGTGGCAGTCCCCAGGGCCATCAAGGGCTCCAGGAGGGGGGCAGCGCGGCCCCCCTCCCTTCACATGCACAGCCCCCGGGAGGTGGTGGTCCCGGGGGCTCGGGGTCTGTTCCGGACCCCCAAATTAGCATTTTTTTTTAGTGCCCCGGGGAGGTGGCGGTCCCCGGGGCGTGTGGGGGGGCTCGAGCCCCCCCACACAGGTATATTATTTTTTTTAAAAGAAGCCCCGGGGGGTTGCGGTCCCCCATTTTGTTTAAAGCCCCAGGGGGGTGGGGGTCCCCGGGGCTTGGGGGGGCCTTAGAGGCCCCCCATATAATTAATAATAAACCCCCGCATGCCCCCGGGACTTGACCCACCCGGGGGCCAATTAACCACGAAGCGCGGGAGCCCTCGCTTCGTTTTTTTTTTTTATCGGCAGGATCCGTGCACCCAGCGCGTTTTTTGCCGATTTTTTTTTTTGTAAATTATTTTTTGGGGCCCTGAGCAGGCCTAGGGGGTCAGGGTGTTTCTACCCTGCCCCCTTTTTGCGTTTTGCGCACTTGTTTTACTGCTTTCTTGTTCCTCGGTTCTACCGAGGAACAAGATGGCTGCCAACACTTCCTGGTTTGGAGTGTTGACAGCCAATTAGCATGCAGCTCGTGGTCGGGACGGTGCGCGGATCCACCGCGGCCATAGATATTGAAACTTTTATTTTGGATTTTCTCAGCAACTACTGAACGGATTTACACCATTTTTAAAAAGGGTGCTTTCTGAACGAAGCACTACCTTTTTGCCAAATTTGGTGTAATTCCATTCAGCAGTTTTGGCTGTAGCCTTGCATAAAGTTTCCTATGGGAAATTGATTTTTTCACTCTTATTTTTTGAATTTCTCCGCAACTACTCAACGGATTTACACCATTTAAAAAAAAGGTCGCTTTCTGAACCAAGCGCTACCTTTTAGCAAAATTTTGTGTAATTCCGTTCAGCAGTTCGGGCTGTAGCATGGCTAAAATTTCCTATGGGAATTAACATGGAGAAAACACGTTTTGGGACCCCCCTTTTTTCTCGGCCCCCGCTTGATGAATCACCCCAAAACTTTCGAGACAGGAGCAGACCGGAGCGCCCCACTAGTTTTGAAAATAGAATGTTACGGATTTCCTATGGATAATAGGTCCTAACTATAACTATCTACTGGCGACCGCCAGTAGATAATATATATATATATATATTATCTACTGGCGGTCGCCAGTAGATAGTTATAGTTAGGACCTATTTTCCATAGGAAAACCGCAACATTCTATTTGCAATAACGTTGGCGCCAGTTGACGAATCTTCGCGAAAGCTTCCAACTTGTTGGGGCGCTCCGGTCCGCTCCTATCCTGAAAGTCTCGGGGTGATTCGTCAAGCGGGGCCGAGAAAAGGGGGTCTCAAAACGTGTTTTCCCCATTCATTTTTCCATAGGAACCTTTAGTCGCAGCTACAGCCCGAACTGCTGAACGGAATTACACCAAATTTGGCAAAGAGGTAGCCCTTGGTTCAGTGTCGTGCCTTTTGCTTAAATGGTGTAAATCCGTTCAGTAGTTCCTGAGAAAATCAAAAGTAAAGTCACATATATATCTATGGCCGAGTAGGGTCCGCGTACCCTCCCGATCACGAGCTGCATGCTAATTGGCATGTGAAGTGGCTGGCAACACTCCAAATCAGGAAGTGTTGGCAGCCATTTTGTCCCTCGGTAGAACCGAGGGACAGAAACAAGTGCACAAAGCGCAAAAAGGGGGCAGGGTAGAAACACCCTGACCCCTAGGTCTGTTCAGGTGGTCCCACAAGGACCCCCTGGGCAGAAAAAGCATTTTTTTTTTTTAAACTGCGGGTTGCGCTTAGGGTGCGTAGATCCCTCCGATTAAAAAAATAAACACAAGAAAAAAGTGCGCAAAACGCACAAAGGGGGCAGGGTAGAAACACCCTGACCCCCTAGGTCTGCTCAGGGGGTCCCACAAGGACCCCCTGGGCAGAAAAAAGCATTTTTTTTTTTTTAATCAGCGGGATGCGCTTAGGGTGCGTGGATCCCGCCGATAAAAAAAAAGATATAAAAAGCGCGGTCTCCCGCGCTTCGATGCTAATTTGCCCCTGGGTGGCCTAAGTCCCGGGGGCATGCGGGGGTGGGTTTAGATTTTATGGGGGGCCTCTAAGGTCCCCCAAGCCCCGGGGACCGCCACCCCCGGGGCTTTAAATAAAAAATGGTGTGGGAGGGCTCTCCGCCCTCCCGCAGCCCCGGGGTCCGCCACCCCCCGGGGCTTCTTTTTTTTAAAAATAATCACCTGTGTGGGGGGCTCCAGCCCCCCCACACGCCCCGGGGACCGCCACCTCCCCAGGGCACTTAGAAAACAAATGTGGGGGTCCGTTTCGGACCCCGAAGCCCCGGGGACCACCACCTCCCGGGGCTGTGCAATTGAAGGGAGGGGGGCCACGCAGCCCCCTCCTGGAGCCTGTAGGAGCCTGTAGGAGCCTGCAGGAGCCGGCCCTGGGGGTGGCGGTCCCCAGGGTCCCCTGGGGACCGCCACCCCCAGGGCCGGCTCCTGCAGTGTCCCGGGTGCCTACCCGGGACACTGTAGTTTGCTATGGCAGGGCGGGAGCCTCGTGGCTCCCGTCCTGTCATAGCAAACTGCTTTGGTTTTGGAAGAGAGAGCAGGAAACCTGCTCTCTCTTCCAAAATTCAAAGCAGATTGCTTTTCCACATGGGGAGCTGCATGTTAGCAGCTCCCCATGTGGAAAAGCAATGCCGGCTCCCGAGGGACGTGGGGAGCCGGCGGGACCGTGGGGGGATTAGGGACCCCCCCACAGTCCCCAATGGAGAGGGCCAGCCCCGGGGGATGGGGTCCCCGGGGCAAGTAGTGGCCCGGGAGGGGGGCCACGTGGCCCCCCTCCCCCAAAAAATATTAATAATTTAAAAAAATAAAATAAATAAAGGCCTGCCCCGGGGGATGGGGTCCCCGGGGCAAAAGGAGGCCTGAGGAGGGGGGCCACGCAGCCCCCCTCCTTAAAAAAATCAAAAAAAGTGTGGCCATGTCCCGGGGATGGGGTCCCCGGGGCCGGAATCGGCCATTGGAGGGGGGCCACGCGGCCCCCTTCCCGTTTCGTTTTTTAAAAAAAGAAAAAAAGGGGTAAGGCCCTGGGGGATGGGGTCCCATGGGCCCAAAAAAGGAAAAAGGAAGGGGGGCCACACAGTCCCCCTTCAGGAAAAAAATAATAATAAAAAAAATAAACGATTGTGCCGCAGGCCCCACCCCCTTCCTTTACCACTCTGCAAACGCGCCCCCTGGCGCGTTTGCCGAGGGGGAACGAATTCCCCTTGAATACTGGGGGTCCCTGGGGGCCAACTAGCCCACCAGGAACCTCCAGTATGTGCCAGGGGGCTGCGTTGCAGAGAGGTGTACAGAGGCCACGCCCCTTTTTACACCTCTCTGCAACGCAGCTCTGTGGCGCTTTCTGGAGGTACATGGTGGGCTAGTTGGACTCCAGGGACCCTGAGGATTCAAGGGGACTTAATCCCCCAACTTAAAACGCGCCACGGGGCGCGTGTGCACAGTGGTGAAGGGAGGGGGCGGGGCTTCAGGTGACATGTGTGCAAACAGGCCCCGTGGCGCGTTTTAAGATGGGGAATTAAATCCCCTTCAATCCTGAGGGTCCCTGGGGGCCAACTAGCCCACCAGGTACATCCAGAAAGCGCCACAGAGCTGTGTTGCAGAGAGGTGCAAAAAGGGGCATGGCCTCTGAACACCTCTCTGCAACGCAGCTCTCTGGCGCATACTGGAGGTATCTGGTGGGCTACTTGGCCCTTAGGGACCCTCGGGATTGAGGAGGAATTAATTCTCCAACTTAAAACGCGCCATAGGGCGTGTTTGCAGACATGTCACCTCAGGCCCCACCCTCTTCCTTCACCATTGTGCAAATATTCCTCTAAAATCAGCCGAACTACGAATTCCGATTTACTCACCTGTTATCAGGAGAGACCTCAGTGCTGCATCTTTGAGCCCAGTACTGATCCTGAAAAGTAATTTTAACCGAACTTACCAGTAACTTGAATTTCCTTCCATAGGATATCATTGCCTGCTTTTTGCTGAAAAAGTTTCTAAGTGTCGATTTTTGAAACATACAAATATTCCTCTAAAATCAGCAGAACTACGAATTCCGATTTACTCACCTGTTCTCAGGAGAGACCTCAGTGCTGCATCTTTGAGCCCAGTACTGATCCTGAAAAGTAATTTTAACCGTAGTTACCAGTAACTTGAATTTCCTTCCGTAGGCTAACATTGACTGGTTTCACTTGGAAATTCTTCTAAGTGTGGAATTTTGGAACTTTATAATATTCCTCTAAAATCAGCCGAACTATGAATTCCGATTTACTCACCTGTTATCAGGAGAGACCACAGTGCTGCATCTTTGAGCCCAGTACTGATCCTGAAAAGTAATTTTAACCGTACTTACCAGTAACTTGAATTTCCATCCATAGGATATCATTGCCTGCTTTTTGCTGAAAAAGTTTCTAAGTGTCGATTTTTGTAACATACAAATATTCCTCTAAAATCAGCCGAACTACGAATTCCGATTTACTCACCTGTTATCAGGAGAGACCTCAGTGCTGCATCTTTGAGCCCAGTACTGATCCTGAAAAGTAATTTTAACCGTACTTACCAGTAACTTGAATTTCCTTCCATAGGCTAACATTGACTGGTTTCACTTGGAAATTCTTCTAAGTGTGGTAGTTTTGGAACTTTATAATATTCCTCTAAAATCAGCCGAACTATGAATTCCGATTTACTCACCTGTTATCAGGAGAGAACCCAGTGCTGCATCTTTTAGCCCAGCACTGACCCTGAAAAGTAATTCTAACCGTATTTACCAGTAACTTGTATTTCCTTCCATAGGAATCCATTGTCTGGTTTTCAGCAGAAAAGTTTCAAAGTGTCGATTTTCACAAACTACAAATATTCCTTAAAAATCGCCTGTATGACTTAAACGCATTCTTTCAACTGTTTACAGGAGATGCACCAGTGCTGGATCCAGGATCCACCACTGAGTAAGAAAAAGTAACGATAACACTACTTACCTGCTAAGTGAATTTCCTCCCATAGGATAACATTGGTGATTCTATGTGACAAAGTTTCTAAGTGTCAACTTTTAAAATACAATAATATTCCGTAAAAATCACTACTGTAACCAAAACGCTTTTACTCAACTGTTTACAGGAGATGTCCCAGGACTGAATCTAGGATCCAGTCCTGTGGTTAGAAAAGTAATCCATAAAGTAACTAATTGCATTTAACTTGAAATTCACATTGAGCTCAATGTTGCATTGTGTTTGAAATTGTGTTGCCCATTGCAACAACTGTAACTACTGTACTTAAAAGTCTATTGCCTATTTGCAAAGTATTTAAACTAAAGTAATTCATTCTGAGAAAGTATATTTTGTAATGTAATGTATAATGTAATTACAGTTAGTAGAGAGTAAGCGTTTAGGCCTAGTAAAATCCACGGGAGCAATTACATCTTTTGCCCATAGGCTAGGCAAGTGGTCACCGGCGACAATCTTAAAACTGTATAATTCATTCTGTAGCTCAAAAACGCTATACGGAAGTGAAGTGTGGGGTTTCACTGGGATAAGTGAACTACAAAGTGAGGAAAATAGGTACTTTAGGCGTTTGTTGAGAGTCTCCCAAAGCACCCCCTCTTTTATTGCACATGAGGAGTTGGGAATTAAGTACATTTCGGACCTGGTGAAGGTGAAACCCCTTTTGTGCTGGGTGAATACGTGGACCAATGAGGAGACAGGCTTTAGCAGACAAGTAATTCAAGACTGCCTGTCCCTGGATCACGTGTTAAAAATCCCATGGCTAAAATACATAAAAGACTCCCTGACCATGCTGGGCAAGGCAGACTTATTTTCGTGCCCGACCAAGGTGAGCCCACTGGACAAAGCTCTTATTAAAGATCAGTTTCTTAAACTAATTGGGGCTCAAAGGGAGGAAACTGAATTAAAAAAGCCCTCGGTCAGGAAATATATTTTGGTTACGTCAACACGAAGCATAGAGCCATACCTAGCTATTATAACCAGTGCTCACGATAGATTCTTAATCACACGGTTCAGATTGGACTTGTTACATCACTTACTGGCTGTCCCGGCAGGGTACACAGCATCTTTAGATCAAAAGGGGCCCTGTGGCTGCGACAACAAGTCTCCACAGGACACCCTCCACTTTGTTCTATTGTGCCCGTATTATTCATTTCCGAGAAGAGTGTATCTCAAGGGGCTTTTAAGGAAACACAAGTTCAAGCAGGCCCGGGTGGCCTTATTGTTCTTAAAATTGTGCTCTGATGTTTTTACATTATCATGTGTTACGAATTTTTTAAGATCTGTCCTAAAGCTAAGAAATACAAGGGGCTTATAAAAGGAGGAGACTCTTGATTATTTAGCCGATAAATGGGGACACCAGTTGGTGCTCGTCTTTTTTAGTGTTTTTATTGTTCTTATAAATATCTTAATATGTTTATAGTAGTTTTTTATAATTTTGCGGTGTCCCGACTGGCCTGTAATATATATGATGATCAAAGTACTGTAACGTTGTATTGTTGAGTGTGTATCTTTTATGGTCATATTTTTTTTATGCCGAATAAAGATCATTATCTATCTATCTAATTACAATGTAATTTAAAAAATAAAATATCTAAAAATAAATAGTTTAAAAAAATGTAGTAAATCAGTATCAAAAAAATAAATATAACAATTAATACATTTAAAAATTGTCATTTACAAAACCTTTGAAATTCACTGAAAAAAACCATAGGTTTCAGACATGTTATAGTTAGGAATTAGCATTTAAAAAACCTTTGAAATTCACTGAAAAAACCATAGGTTTCAGTCACGTTATAGTTAGAAACTAGCATTAAAAAACCTTACAAATTCACTGAAAAAACCATAGGTTTTAGGGACAGTTATAGTTAGTTGGACATTGCACTCGTACAAAACCCGTGAAATTTCCCCGTTATAGTTAGTTCAGGTAACTATAACTCGCGCCCCCGCAATGCACTGCTGATGACGTCACATATTACATCACTCATGACATGGTCAGTGACATCACTGATGACATCTCAAATGACATCACTGATGACATCATCCATGTGATAATTTGATGCATCTTCTCACACCCTAATATAACTTTTGATACACCCACTGTAAATTACAGACTGCCATTGTCAAAACCATAGACACTCCAACACCAATTACTATATACACACTCACTGATTCTTAGGTCTACACACACACATCTACTCACTCACCCGTACAGTCACTCATACTTATAGTCACTCAGTACAGGACTATTATATGCACTCATACACCTATATAAACACTCACACACCGCCACTCATCCATAGAGGTACTCACACACCTAGTCAGTCATGCAAAAAATTAAGCACACACCCATTTACTCACCTATACAGTTATACACACACCAGCTCACTTACTCATACAAATACTAGCACATTCTTACGCTCTTATACAATCACTGATACAAGCACACACTCATCCATACAGTCACTCTCACAATCACACACTCTCGCTTATAGCTATTTATATACTCCAACACACATATATACTGCCTTTCACATATGTAGTTACTCACACATGTACCACTGGGACATACATTCACTCACTAACACACTCTTACACACACTTACCCACCCATATAGTCTATCACAGATGCACTCTTGAAACCATCCACCCAGTGAATCACCCACTCACACATCTATGCACAGAGTCGCACACACCCCACCCACACAAACACTCAGGCACCCATACAGATACTCAGACAACCAATCAATAACTCATATAGACACTCATGTAGCTATTCACAAACCCATGCAGCCACTTACACAGCAACAGACAGACGGATACAGACATTCACCCAGTTTAGTCACTGACCCATGCATTCAGTAAGATACGTTTAATCACTCACTTATAGAGTTAGTCACGCACCTACTAAATCATCCATTCAGACACTTATACACCGACTCATTCTTCAATACGCCTTTCCCTATGTATATTAAACATATTTAAACTTTACAGAAACACACAGTCACTGGATGATGTCATCAGTGATGTCATTTGAGATGTCATCAGTGATGTCATCAGTGATGTCACTGACCATGTCATGAGTGATGTAATATGTGACGTCATCAGCAGTGCTTTGCGGGGGCGCGAGTTATAGTTACCTGAACTAACTATAACAGAGGAATTTCACGGGTTTTGTACGAGTGCAATGTCCAACTAACTATAACTGTCCCTAAAACCTATGGTTTTTTCAGTGAATATATATATATATATATATATATATATATATATATATATATATATATATATATATATATTCAACAATTTCCTTTCCCATCTGAAACCGGCACGCTGGACTGGTAAAACCTTATTTTATTGCACACATTGGCAGAATCCATGTTACAGCACTTTTCTTTTCAAGATGAACGGCTCCCAAAAACGCGTTTCGGCTGACTCTGCAGCCTTTGTTAATTTGATAATTTGCCATATTTTTCTTTACCCTTATCCGGGTCTTTAAGTATTGCCTTCGTTAATAAAAATAAACAAAGTACTCAAAAGTGCAGCAGTTCATCAAAACGATAAAAATGTCATTTTCATTAGTTTCAGCATTAAAATAATGCAATGCAGTGATGTCATTTGAGATGTCATCAGTGATGTCATCAGTGATGTCACTGACCATGTCATGAATGATGTAATATGTGACGTCATCAGCAGTGCATTGCGAGGGCGCGAGTTATAGTTAGCTCAACTAACTATAACGGCCGAATTTCTCTGGTTTTGTACGAGTAAAATGTCCAACTAACTATAACGTCCCTGAAACCTGTGGTTTTTTCAGTGAATTTCTAAGGTTTTCTAATGCTAATTTCTAACTATAACGTCCCTGAAACCTGTGGTTTTTTCAGTGAATTTCTAAGGTTTTTTAAATGCTAATTTCTAAGTATAACGTCCCTGAAACCTATGGTGCGTGACTAATTGAAGGAGTGCATGCATAATGGCTGAGTGATTGTATAACTGCAACTGTAGTGTCTGGGTGATTGGAGGAGTGCATGGGTGGTGCCTGGCTGATTTTGTAAGTGCTTGGTTACTGCCTGGGTAATTGCATGTGTTTACATGTAATGTATGGGTGATTGAAGAGTGCATGGGTAATGCTTGACTGATTACATTAGTTTATGGGTAATGCCTGGATGATTGCATGAGTGCATCGGTAGTATAGGTACTGACTGGGTGATTGGAGGAGTGCATGGGAAGTGCACGGGTGATCGGAGCAGTGAATGAGTAGTGCCTGGGTTATTGCATGAGTGGATGAGTAGTGCCTGGGTGATTGCAGGAGTGCATCGGTAGTGCCTGGGCGATTTTGTAAGTGGATAGGTATTGTTTGGATGATTTTGTAAGTGCATAGGTTTTGCCTGAGTGATTGCATGAGTTTATGGGTAATGCATGGATGATTGCATGAGTGCAAGGGTAGTGCCTGGATGATTGCATGAGTGCATGGGTACTGCCTGCATGATTGG
Source organism: Calotriton arnoldi (assembly GCA_963921515.1). NCBI lineage: Eukaryota > Metazoa > Chordata > Amphibia > Caudata > Salamandridae > Calotriton > Calotriton arnoldi. Next base: position 3,109 of record CAWUFW010027419.1, on the reverse strand, counting down.
AGGAGTGCAAGGATAGTGCCTGGTGATTTTATAAGTGCATGGGTAGTGACTGGGTGATTGAAGGAGTGCATGGCTACTGGCTGAGTAATCAAAGTAGTGTCTGGGTAATTAGAGGAGTGCATGGGTAGTGCATAAGTGATTGGAGCAGTGCCTGGGTAGTGCCTGGGTTATTGCATGAGTGGATGAGTAGAGCCTGGGTGATTGGAGGAGTGCATGGGTAGTGCCTGACTGATTTTGTAAGTGTTTGGTTACTACTTGGGTGATTGCATGAGTGCACAGGTAATGTATGGGTGATTGGAAGAGTGCATGGGTAATGCCTGACTGATTGCATAAGTTTATGGGTAATACCTGGATGATTGCATGAGTGTATGGGTGATTGTAAGAGTGCAAGGGTAGTGCATGGTGATTTTATAAGTGCTTGGGTATTGGCGGAATGATTGGATATGTGCATGGGTACTGGCTGGGTGATAGGAGGAGTGCATGGGTAGTGCCTGGGTTATTGCATGAGTGGATGAGTAGTGCCTGGGTGATTGGAGGAGTGCATGGGTAGTGCCTGGCTGATTTTGTAAGTGCTTGGTTACTGCCTGGGTGATTGCATGAGTGCACAGGTAATCTATGGGTGATTGAAGAGTGCATGGGTAATGCTTGACTGATTACATTAGTTTATGGGTAATGCCTGGATGATTGCATGAGTGCATCGGTAGTACCTGGGTGAATGTAAGATTGCAAGGGTAGTGCATGGTAATTTTATAAGTGCTAGGGTATTGGTGGAGTGATTGGATAAGTGCATAGGTACTGGCTGGGTGATTGGAGGAGTGCATAGGTAGTGCACGGGTGATTGGAGCAGTGCATGGGTACTGCCTGGGTTATTGCATGAGTGGATGAGTAGTGCCTGGGTTATTGCAGGAGTGCATTGGTAATGCCTGGGTGAGTTTGTAAGTGGATAGGTATTGTTTGGATGATTTTGTAAGTGCATAGGTTTTGCCTGAGTGATTGCATGAGTTTATGGGTAATGCCTGGATGATTGCATGAGTGCAAGGGTAGTGCCTGGATGATTGCACAAGTGCATGGGTACTGCCTGCGTGATTGGAGGAGTGCAAGGATAGTGCATGGTGATTTTATAAGTGCATGGGTAGTGTCTGGGTGATTGGAGGAGTGCATGGCTACTGGCTGGGTAATCGAAGGAGTGAATAAGTAGTGTCTGGGTGATTAGAGGAGTGCATGGGTAGTGCACAGGTGATTGGAGCAGTGCATGGGCAGTGCCTGGGTTATTGCATGAGAGGATGAGTAGTGCCTGGGTGATTGCAGAAGTGAATCGGTAGTGCCTGGGTGATTTTGTAAGTGGATAGGTATTGTCTGGATGATTTTGTAAGTGCATAGGTAATGCCTGGGTGATTGCATGAGTGCATGGTTACTGCTTGGGTGATTCTATCAGTGGAAGAGTAATGTCTGGATGATTGAAGGAGTGCATAGGTAATACTTGAGTGATTGCAAGACTGTAGAAGTAATGTCTGGGTGATTGCAGGAGTGTATGGGTACTGCTAAACTGATTAAAGGTGTGGATTAGTAATGCCTGGGTGATTTTGTAAGTACAAAGGTTATGCTTCAGTGATTGAAGGAGTGCATGAGTACTGCTGAGGTGATTTGAGGAGTGAGATGATTGAGTTTGAAAAAATGAATAACTGCAATAAAAGTGACTGTAAACATTAATTCATATTATTATGCTTATTACATTATTTCATCTTACCTTCTTTATTGAAGTATATATCAAACTCATTGAAACTATTTTACAGTTGTTTCATTGTAAAGTAAATTTAAAATATTTTCAAACTTTAGTTTTACTTTCTGTAAAAGAGAAGAAAAAATACTGTTATTGCAAATAATATTATAGGTTTAAGAACACAACATAATTTTAGAATTACATAACATATTCAGGTTCTCTTTTTTGCTGTTTTCAGATTCTATTGAATTTCACCATACACAGTGATTTGATTGTTGATTATCATATAACAGCGGGCAAAAAAATACAATCAATAAGATTGTAAAAAAAAACAAATCTCTTTTCAAAATATTTACAAGTTCAACTATCTGTTTCCATTTTCAAAAATAAACACTCTCATTTACATTGCATATAATACAAAGATCAAAAATATGAACTACTTCTTTCAAACACAATTTTCCAAATGCAATATCAAAGAACAGAAACGATAATTCAAACACTAATTGTTCAGATCTTCCCAATAGGCTGAATGATGTTTCCGAAATCATTTGCATTGAAAATATCCAAAATTAACTCGTTAATTCATGTTTACATCTTCCCATTAGGCCGAATGATGTTTTCAAAACTTTGGCATCAAAAATATCAGATATGAATTTGGTAATTCGTAAGGCAACCGACATTTGAATTCCAAATAAGCATTATTACAATGTGTCCATCCTCTATTGCATCTTAAATACACAGGGGCCGATTCCGATTCGGGCCGGAAATCTCTCCGACCGAGCCGGACCCGGAGAGATTTCCGACCGAATCGGACCCTAGCAGTCCGACCGAACGAGTACGATGCGCACGCATGCTATCGGACTCGATTCGGTTGGACTCCCATTGAAGTCAATGGGAGCCGGTTATACAACACGTACACGGGCTCCCATTGACTCAATGGGTCCGAGGCGAACAAGGGTGCCCCCTACAGCGGGTACGTGTCGAAGCGGGTCGCGGCATATATGCACAGGTAGGGGGGCCCCATGGGTCCCCCCTGTGTGCGACTCACGCGGCTATGCGTACAGGGGGGTCCGACACGGACCCCCAAAGTACGGCTCCGACTGCTCTTTTGAGCCGGACGGCACGAGTCGGTCGGACTGCTCGTGGCGCGCATCGTACTTACTTTTCGGCCGGCAAACGTCTCCATTGCGCGGTGTGAGTCGTGTCCGTGCGAATCGGTCGGAGCGGTCGGCTTTCGCGAACGAGTCGGTCAGTGCGGTTGGGTCTCGCGAACGAGTCGGTCGGAGATTTCGCATCGTACTCGCTCGGCCGGACGCACGTACGAATCGGTCGGGAAACAGGGCTCCGAATCGGATCCGGTAAAGCCGAATCCGATTCGGAGCCCTACCG
>CAWUFW010027418.1:0-26846 GCA_963921515.1 Calotriton arnoldi | reverse complement strand
CAGGGAAGACATGGCTTGGCAGTTCGGGCTGGACTGTTCCCATGAGGCACAGGGTCAGACTGATTTGCATATGGCCATGTCTGAACTGGGGTGTGGTGGAGTGAGCTAAAGAATGATGATGGATTAAACCCAGATCAGTTGACTGGGGGTGAGTGTTTGATTGGCTCAAACGTTCCGTCCATCATCCCCTTTTGTATCGCTTTGTTCGCCCTAAGTTGGCGGGGTATGCCCAGACGTGGGTCCCTTGCTCACTTTGCCACTGGATTCAAGCAAGCCTGGCTGATGACGGCTGGAATGCCAGAAACCGGTCCTAGGATGCTTGTTTCCGGTCCAGGGAAGACATGGCTTGGCAGTTCGGGCTGGACTGTTCCCATGAGGCACAGGGTCAGACTGATTTGCATATGGCCATGTCTGAACTGGGGTGGTGGAGTGAGCTAAAGAATGATGATGGATTAAACCCAGATCAGTTGACTGGGGGTGAGTGTTTGATTGGCTCAAACGCTCCGTCCATCATCCCCTTTTGTATCGCTTTGTTCGCCCTAAGTTGGCGGGGGTATGCCCAGACGTGGGTCCCTTGCTCACTTTGCCACTGGATTCAAGCAAGCCTGGCTGATGACGGCTGGAATGCCAGAAACCGGTCCTAGGATGCTTGTTTCCGGTCCAGGGAAGACATGGCTTGGCAGTTCGGGCTGGACTGTTCCCATGAGGCATAAGTGGCCATGTCTGAACTGGGGTGGTGGAGTGAGCTAAAGAATGATGATGGATTAAACCCAGATCAGTTGACTGGGGGTGAGTGTTTGATTGGCTCAAACGTTCCGTCCATCATCCCCTTTTGTATCGCTTTGTTCGCCCTAAGTTGGCGGGGGCATGCCCAGACGTGGGTCCCTTGCTCACTTTGCCACTGGATTCAAGCAAGCCTGGCTGATGACGGCTGGAATGCCAGAAACCGGTCCTAGGATGCTTGTTTCCGGTCCAGGGAAGACATGGCTTGGCAGTTCGGGCTGGACTGTTCTATGAGGCACAGGGTCAGACTGATTTGCATATGGCCATGTCTGAACTGGGGTGGTGGAGTGAGCTAAAGAATGATGAGTGGATTAAACCCAGATCAGTTGACTGGGGGTGAGTGTTTGATTGGCTCAAACGTTCCGTCCATCATCCCCTTTGTATCGCTTTGTTCGCCCTAAGTTGGCGGGGGTATGCCCAGACGTGGGTCCCTTGCTCACTTTGCCACTGGATTCAAGCAAGCCTGGCTGATGACGGCTGGAATGCCAGAAACCGGTCCTAGGATGCTTGTTTCCGGTCCAGGGAAGACATGGCTTGGCAGTTCGGGCTGGACTGTTCCCATGAGGCACAGGGTCAGACTGATTTGCATATGGCCATGTCTGAACTGGGGTGGTGGAGTGAGCTAAAGAATGATGATGGATTAAACCCAGATCAGTTGACTGGGGGTGAGTGTTTGATTGGCTCAAACGCTCCGTCCATCATCCCCTTTGTATCGCTTTGTTCGCCTCTGAGTTGGCGGGGGTATGCCCAGACGTGGGTCCCTTGCTCACTTTGCCACTGGATTCAAGCAAGCCTGGCTGATGACGGCTGGAATGCCAGAAACCGGTCCTAGGATGCTTGTTTCCGGTCCAGGGAAGACATGGCTTGGCAGTTCGGGCTGGACTGTTCCCATGAGGCACAGGGTCAGACTGATTTGCATATGGCCATGTCTGAACTGGGGTGGTGGAGTGAGCTAAAGAATGATGATGGATTAAACCCAGATCAGTTGACTGGGGTGAGTGTTTGATTGGCTCAAACGCTCCGGCCCATCATCCCCTTTGTATCGCTTTGTTCGCCCTAAGTTGGCGGGGTATGCCCAGACGTGGGTCCCTTGCTCACTTTGCCACTGGATTCAAGCAAGCCTGGCTGATGACGGCTGGAATGCCAGAAACCGGTCCTAGGATGCTTGTTTCCGGTCCAGGGAAGACATGGCTTGGCAGTTCGGGCTGGACTGTTCCCATGAGGCACAGGGTCAGACTGATTTGCATATGGCCATGTCTGAACTGGGGTGGTGGAGTGAGCTAAAGAATGATGATGGATTAAACCCAGATCAGTTGACTGGGGGTGAGTGTTTGATTGGCTCAAACGTCTCCGTCCATCATCCCCTTTTGTATCGCTTTGTTCGCCTCTAAGTTGGCGGGGGTATGCCCAGACGTGGGTCCCTTGCTCACTTTGCCACTGGATTCAAGCAAGCCTGGCTGATGACGGCTGGAATGCCAGAAACCGGTCCTAGGGATGCTTGTTTCCTGGTCCAGGGAAGACATGGCTTGGCAGTTCGTGCTGGACTGTTCCCATGAGGCACAGGGTCAGACTGATTTGCATATGGCCATGCCTGAAACTGGGGTGGTGGGAGTGAGCTAAAGAATGATGATGGATTAAAACCCAGATCAGTTGGACTCGGGGGTGAGTGCTTGATTGGCTCAAACGCTCCGTCCATCATCCCCTTTGTATCGCTTTGTTCGCCCTAAGTTGGCGGGGGTATGCCCAGACGTGGTCCCTTGCTCACTTTGCCACTGGATTCAAGCAAGCCTGGCTGATGACGGCTGGAATGCCAGAAACCGGTCCTAGGATGCTTGTTTCCGGTCCAGGGAAGACATGGCTTGGCAGTTCGGGCTGGACTGTTCCTATGAGGCACAGGGTCAGACTGATTTGCATATGGCCATGTCTGAACTGGGGTGGTGGGAGTGAGCTAAAGAATGATGATGGATTAAACCCAGATCAGTTGACTGGGGTGAGTGCTTGATTGGCTCAAACGTTCCGTCCATCAATTTGGATGCTGCCCCCTATTTACAAGGGTGGCATATATAGGGAGAGCAGTACCAAAATGAAGACCAGGGAAAACCTGAGTCTTAACATGCAAGAAAACAAAGGAGAAATGCTTTGTTTCTCCTCATTTTTCGCTATTACTATGTGTGCTGAATTGTGCAGCAGACATAGAAACAGCAAAACGCCATGAGATGATTGTTTATGTGCAAGAAAGTGTCTCTTCCGCACATTCAAGCAATAATTAAAAAGGATGATTTGCAACTTCTATGCGATTGCTGCACAATGCAGCGCACATAGAGAGTTACAAATAAACCATTTGTGGTTGTTTATGTGCAGGAAGGGGCACCTTCCTGTGCATAAGCAATCATTCCCTCGTTGTAGGCACCCTGGCACTTCTGGTGCAAGAGGGTACCTGCGTTGGCGCTAGGAAGCTTAGCTTAGTGCCAGGTAAAGGGAGAAATGCAGAGGCGCACTGTATTTTTGTAAATACAGTGCATCCCTGTGTTTCCTAACGTGACGAGACACGGCGTTAGCTATTTTGGAGCTAACCCGCGGCTCTGCCATTTATTGATAAATATGCCCCAAGGTCCCATACAGTACTTTTTTCCTAGAGAGTAGGATGTAGAAGTTTGGTTTGGAGATTCCAAGTATGGCATAATTTTTTTACTTTTGAAGGCATTGTTTGGTTTAATTGTAATCAGCAGCTGCCGTAATTGGAATATGTGCATCCACGTTAGCACGAGCTTGCTGTGTATTTGGGTGTTATCTAAAAGTCCTTTCTCTACTATATAGACTGAGTAATCCCACACAGTAGTATGTAGAAGTCATTGTTGTTGGAGGAAACAAAAGGGGTAATTTTAGGTTTAAGTACAGGCTGCTATAATTGGAGTATGTACATTCAGTTTTTGGCCCCTTCGCTGCCAGGCCTTTTCTCCCCCTGTGCTAAGCCTTTTTTGGCTATTTTGGGGTAGTGCGCGCTTAGGCCCCTGTAACTTTTTGACCACATAAGGTATCCATTGCCAAATTTGCGTCCTTTTCTTCCAACATCATAGGGATTGTAAAGAGTACCCAGGGTTTGTGGATTCCCCTGGAGGGGTCCCAGAAATTAGCCAAAATACAGCTAAATTTTGGGTTTTTGGGACAAATGCGAAAAAGGGCTGCAAATGAAAGCATCTGGGTTTTTCCCTGCAAATGAGTATCAAAAAGGGTTTGTGGGGCTGAAATCACCATTTTCCCAGCTTTTAGGGAATGACAGACTTTTGTCAGAAAACCAACATTTTTACACAGTTTTGGCATTTTTCTGGGACATAGCCTATTTTGCTATTTTTGTGCTTTCAACCTCCTTCCAGTTAATGGTAGAAATGGGTATGAAAGCAATAATGGATCCTAGACAGCTGTACATTTTAGAAAAGTAGACAAAATTCTGAATTCAGCAAGGGGTCATTTGTGTAGATCCATCAAGGTTTCTTTTATAGAAACTAACAGTTAAATATAGGAAAAATTGAAAATTAGTTGAAAAAACAGCCTTTTGTGTCAACGTTTTCACCTGTAACTTCTTCTAATTATGACAGCTCTTTGAAAGCAATATACCGTTACATCCGCTGGACCTTACTGGTTGTGGGGATATATAGGACTTGTAGGTTCACCAAGAACCCGACGAACCCAGAGCCAATAACTGAGCAGCGTCTTGTAATGGTTTTTTATTATGTACCGGGTATATAGCAATTATTGTGGGAAAATGTATACATGGAAAAATCGGTATGAAAGACACCTATGTATTTCTGAAATGGGAACAAAATATAGAGTTTAGAAACAGTAGATATTTGCACATTTCCGAAGTTGGGAATACTCATACTAGCATGAGAATTATCGGTCATTTTTAAAATGACTTCTTTTTACACAATGTCTTTTATTTGGAAGGCAGAATGCATCGAAAGTCAATAGGTAATAACAGTTGCTTTACAAATCAAATTACCCTAAGTCTCCCGTTAAAAATGGTACCTCACTTGTGTGGGTAGGCATAGTGCCCGCGACAGGAAACGGCGCAAACACCAGCGTGAACACACCACAATTTCACAGTGAAAAACTGACCCTTTTTTGGCAAAGTGCCTGGCTGTAGTTTTTGAACCCTAGCTCTGCCGGCACCTAGGAAACCTAGCAAACCTATACATTTTTGAAAACTAGACACCCAGGGAATCCAGGATGGGGTGACTTGACTGCCTCTCACCAGGTTCTGTTACCCAGAATCCCTTGCAAACCATAAAATATTGTCAAAAAAACCACATTTTCCTCCACATTTCTGTGGTGGAAAGTTCTGGAATCTGCGTGGATCCACAAATTTCCACCCACCCCGCGTTCCCCAAAGTCTTCCGAGAAAAATGGTACCTCACTTGTGTGAGTTCGGCCTGAGTGCCTGCGACAGGAAACGGCGCAAAAGCGCAGCGTGGACACACCCCAATTTCGCAGTGAAAAATGACCCTTTTTTGGCAAAGTGCCTAGCTGTAGTTTTGAACCCTAGCTCTGCCGGCACCTAGGAAACCTAGCAAACCTATACATTTTTGAAAACTAGACACCCAGGGAATCCAGGATGGGGTGACTTGACTGCCTCCCACCAGGTTCTGTTACCCAGAATCCCTTGCAAACCTAACAAATTGTCAAAAAAAACCACATTTTCCTCCACATTTCTGTGGTGGAAAGTTCTGGAATCTGCGTGGATCCACAAATTTCCACCCACCCCGCGTTCCCCAAAGTCTTCCGAGAAAAATGGTACCTCACTTGTGTGGGTAGGCCTAGTGCCCGCGACAGGGAAGCGGCGCAAAGCGCAACGTGGACACACCTCAATTTCGCAGTGAAAAATGACCCTTTTATGGCAAAGTGCCTAGCTGTAGTTTTGAACCCTAGCTCTGCCGGCACCTAGGAAACCTAGCAAACCTATACATTTTTGAAAACTAGACACCCAGGGAATCCAGGATGGGGTGACTTGACTGCCTCCCACCAGGTTCTGTTACCCAGAATCCCTTGCAAACCTAAAACATTGTCCAAAAACCACATTTTCCCCACATTTCTGTGGTGGAAAGTTCTGGAATCTCTGCGTGGATCCACAAATTTCCACCCACCCCGCGTTCCCCAAAGTCTTCCGAGAAAAATGGTACCTCACTTGTGTGGGTCGGCCTAGTGCCCGCGACAGAAACGAGCGCAAAGCACTAGCGTGGACACACCTCAATTTCGCAGTGAAAAATGACCCTTTTTTGGCAAAGTGCCTAGCTGTAGTTTTGAACCATAGCTCTGCCGGCACCTAGGAAACCTAGCAAACCTATACATTTTTGAAAACTAGACACCCAGGGAATCCAGGATGGGGTGACTTGACTGCCTCCCACCAGGTTCTGTTACCCAGAATCGCTTGCAAACCTAAACAATTGTCAAAAAAACCACATTTTCCCCACATTTCTGTGGTGGAAAGTTCTGGAATCTGCGTGGATCCACAAATTTCCACCCACCCCGCGTTCCCCAAAGTCTTCCGAGAAAAATGGTACCTCACTTGTGTGGGTCGGCCTAGTGCCCGCAACAGGAAACGGCGCAAAGCGCAACGTGGACACACCTCAATTTCGCAGTGAAAAATGACCCTTTTTGGCAAAGTGCCTAGCTGTAGTTTTGAACCATAACTCTGCCGGCACCTAGGGAAACCTAGCAAACCTATACATTTTTGAAAACTAGACACCCAGGGGAATCCAGGATGGGGTGACTTGACTGCCTCCCACCAGGTTCTGTTACCCAGAATCCCTTGCAAACCTAAGAAAATTGTCAAAAAAACCACATTTTCCCCACATTTCTGTGGTGGAAAGTTCTGGAGATCTGCGTGGATCCATAAGTTTCCACCCACCCGCGTTCCCCAAAGTCTTACGAGAAAAATGGTACCTCACTTGTGTGGGTCGGCCTAGTGCCTGCGACAGGAAACGGCGCAAAGCGCAGCGTGGTCACACCTCAATTTCGCAGTGAAAAATGACCCTTTTTTGGCAAAGTGCCTAGCTGTAGTTTTTGAACCACTAGCTCTGCCGGCACCTAGGGAAACCTAGCAAACCTATACATTTTTGAAAACTAGACACCCAGGGAATCCAGGATGGGGTGACTTGACTGCCTCCCACCAGGTTCTGTTACCCAGAATCCCTTGCAAACATAAAAAATTGTCAAAAAAACCACATTTTCCCCACATTTCTGTGGTGGAAAGTTCTGGAATCTGCGTGGATCCACAAATTTCCACCCACCCGCGTTCCCCAAAGTCTTACGAGAAAAATGGTACCTCACTTGTGTGGGTCGGCCTAGTGCCTGCGACAGGAAATGGCGCAAAACGCAACGTGGACACACCTCAATTTCGCAGTGAAAAATGACCCTTTTTTGGCAAAGTGCCTAGCTGTAGTTTTTGAACCCTAGCTCTGCCGGCACCTAGGGAAACCTAGCAAACCTATACATTTTTGAAAACTAGACACCCAGGGAATCCAGGATGGGGTGACTTGACTGCCTCCCACCAGGTTCTGTTACCCAGAATCCCTTGCAAACCTAAAAAGTTGTCAAAAAAACACATTTTCCCCACATTTCTGTGGTGGAAAGTTCTGGAGATCTGCGTGGATCCACAAATTTCCACCCACCCCGCGTTCCCAAAGTCTTCCGAGAAAAATGGTACCTCACTTGTGTGGGTTAGGCCTAGTGCCTGTGACAGGAAACGGCGCAAAGCGCCAGCGTGGACACACCTCAATTTCGCAGTGAAAAATGACCCTTTTTGGCAAAGTGCCTAGCTGTAGTTTTTGAACCCTAGCTCTGCCGGCACCTAGGGAAACCTAGCAAACCTATACATTTTTGAAAACTAGACACCCAGGGAATCCAGGATGGGGTGACTTGACTGCCTCCCACCAGGTTCTGTTACCCAGAATCCCTTGCAAACCTAACAAATTGTCCAAAAAAAACACATTTTCCTCACATTTCTGTGGTGGAAAGTTCTGGAATCTGCGTGGATCCACAAATTTCCACCCACCCCGCGTTCCCCAAAGTCTTCGAGAAAAATGGTACCTCACTTGTGTGGGTCGGCCTAGTGCCTGCGACAGGAAACGGCGCAAAGCGCAACGTGGACACACCTCAATTTCGCAGTGAAAAATGACCCTTTTTTGGCAAAGTGCCTAGCTGTAGTTTTTGAACCCTAGCTCTGCCGGCACCTAGGAAACCTAGCAAACCTATACATTTTTGAAAACTAGACACCCAGGGAATCCAGGATGGGAGTGACTTGACTGGCTCCCACCAGGTTCTGTTACCCAGAATCCCTTGCAAACCTAAAACATTGTCCAAAAAACCACATTTTCCCCACATTTCTGTGGTGGAAAGTTCTGGAATCTGCGTGGATCCACAAATTTCCACCCACCCGCGTTCCCCAAAGTCTTACGAGAAAAATGGTACCTCACTTGTGTGAGGTCGGCCTAGTGCCTGCGACAGGAAACGGCGCAAAGCGCAAGCGTGGTCACACCTCAATTTCGCAGTGAAAAATGACCCTTTTTGGCAAAGTGCCTAGCTGTAGTTTTTGAACCCTAGCTCTGCCGGCACCTAGGAAACCTAGCAAACCTATACATTTTTGAAAACTAGACACCCAGGGAATCCAGGATGGGGTGACTTGACTGCCTCCCACCAGGTTCTGTTACCCAGAATCCCTTGCAAACCTAAACAATTGTCAAAAAAACCACATTTTCCCCACATTTCTGTGGTGGAAAGTTCTGGAATCTGCGTGGATCCACAAATTTCCACCCACCCCGCGTTCCCAAAGTCTTCCGAGAAAAATGGTACCTCACTTGTGTGGGTCGGCCTAGTGCCCGCAACAGGAAACGGCGCAAAGCGCAACGTGGACACACCTCAATTTCGCAGTGAAAAATGACCCTTTTTTGGCAAAGTGCCTAGCTGTAGTTTTTGAACCCTAGCTCTGCCGGCACCTAGGAAACCTAGCAAACCTATACATTTTTGAAAACTAGACACCCAGGGAATCCAGGATGGGGTGACTTGACTGCCTCTCACCAGGTTCTGTTACCCAGAATCCCTTGCAAACCTAAAAATTGTCAAAAAAACCACATTTTCCTCACATTTCTGTGGTGGAAAGTTCTGGAATCTGCGTGGATCACAAATTTCCACCCACCCCGCGTTCCCCAAAGTCTTCCGAGAAAAATGGTACCTCACTTGTGTGGGTAGGCCTAGTGCCCGCGACAGGAAACGGCGCAAAACGCAACGTGGACACACCTCAATTTCGCAGTGAAAAATGACCCTTTTTTGGCAAAGTGCCTAGCTGTAGTTTTTGAACCCTAGCTCTGCCGGCACCTAGGGAAACCTAGCAAACCTATACATTTTTGAAAACTAGACACCCAGGGAATCCAGGATGGGGTGACTTGACTGCCTCCCACCAGGTTCTGTTACCCAGAATCCCTTGCAAACCTAAAAAATTGTCAAAAAAACCACATTTTCCCCACATTTCTGTGGTGGAAAGTTCTGGAATCTGCGTGGATCCACAAATTTCCACCCACCCCGCGTTCCCCAAAGTCTTACGAGAAAAATGGTACCTCACTTGTGTGGGTCGGCCTAGTGCCCGCGACAGGAAACGGCGCAAACGCAACGTGGTCACACCTCAATTTCGCAGTGAAAAATGACCCTTTTTTGGCAAAGTGCCTAGCTGTAGTTTTTGAACCCTAGCTCTGCCGGCACCTAGGAAACCTAGCAAACCTATACATTTTTGAAAACTAGACACCCAGGGAATCCAGGATGGGGTGACTTGACTGCCTCCCACCAGGTTCTGTTACCCAGAATCCCTTGCAAACCTAAAACATTGTCCAAAAAAACACATTTTCCCCACATTTCTGTGGTGGAAAGTTCTGGAATCTGCGTGGATCCACAAATTTCCACCCACCCCGCGTTCCCCAAAGTCTTCCGAGAAAAATGGTACCTCACTTGTGTGGGTCGGCCTAGTGCCTGCGACAGGAAACGGCGCAAAGCGCAGCGTGGTCACACCTCAATTTCGCAGTGAAAAATGACCCTTTTTTGGCAAAGTGCCTAGCTGTAGTTTTGAACCCTACCTCTGCCGGCACCTAGGAAACCTAGCAAACCTATACATTTTTGAAAACTAGACACCCAGGGAATCCAGGATGGGGTGACTTGACTGCCTCCCACCAGGTTCTGTTACCCAGAATCCCTTGCAAACCTAAAAAATTGTCAAAAAAACCACATTTTCCCCACATTTCTGTGGTGGAAAGTTCTGGAATCTGCGTGGATCCACAAATTTCCACCCACCCGCGTTCCCCAAAGTCTTACGAGAAAAATGGTACCTCACTTGTGTGGGTCGGCCTAGTGCCTGCGACAGGAAACGGCGCAAAACGCAACGTGGTCACACCTCAATTTCGCAGTGAAAAATGACCCTTTTTTGGCAAAGTGCCTAGCTGTAGTTTTTAACCCTAGCTCTGCCGGCACCTAGGAAACCTAGCAAACCTATACATTTTTGAAAACTAGACACCCAGGGAATCCAGGATGGGGTGACTTGACTGCCTCCCACCAGGTTCTGTTACCCAGAATCCCTTGCAAACCTAAAAATTGTCAAAAAACACATTTTCCCCACATTTCTGTGGTGGAAAGTTCTGGAATCTGCGTGGATCCACAAATTTCCACCCACCCCGCGTTCCCCAAAGTCTTACGAGAAAAATGGTACCTCACTTGTGTGGGTCGGCCTAGTGCCTGCGACAGGAAACGGCGCAAAACGCAGCGTGGTCACACCTCAATTTCGCAGTGAAAAATGACCCTTTTTTGGCAAAGTGCCTAGCTGTAGTTTTTGAACCCTAGCTCTGCCGGCACCTAGGAAACCTAGCAAACCTATACATTTTTGAAAACTAGACACCCAGGGAATCCAGGATGGGGTGACTTGACTGCCTCTCACCAGGTTCTGTTACCCAGAATCCCTTGCAAACCTAAAAAATTGTCAAAAAAACCACATTTTCCCCACATTTCTGTGGTGGAAAGTTCTGGAATCTGCGTGGATCCACAAATTTCCACCCACCCCGCGTTCCCCAAAGTCTTCCGAGAAAAATGGTGCCTCACTTGTGTGGGTCGGCCTAGTGCCTGCGACAGGAAACGGCGCAAAGCGCAACGTGGACACACCTCCAATTTCGCAGTGAAAAATGACCCTTTTTTGGCAAAGTGCCTAGCTGTAGTTTTGAACCCTAGCTCTGCCGGCACCTAGGAAACCTAGCAAACCTATACATTTTTGAAAACTAGACACCCAGGGAATCCAGGATGGGGTGACTTGACTGCCTCCCACCAGGTTCTGTTACCCAGAATCCCTTGCAAACATAACAAATTGTCAAAAAAACACATTTTCCTCACATTTCTGTGGTGGAAAGTTCTGGAATCTGCGTGGATCCACAAATTTCCACCCACCCGCGTTCCCCAAAGTCTTACGAGAAAAATGGTACCTCACTTGTGTGGGTCGGCCTAGTGCCTGCGACAGGAAACGGCGCAAAACGCAACGTGGACACACCTCAATTTCGCAGTGAAAAATGACCCTTTTTTGGCAAAGTGCCTAGCTGTAGTTTTGAACCCTAGCTCTGCCGGCACCTAGGAAACCTAGCAAACCTATACATTTTTGAAAACTAGACACCCAGGGAATCCAGGATGGGGTGACTTGACTGCCTCCCACCAGGTTCTGTTACCCAGAATCCCTTGCAAACCTAAAACATTGTCCAAAAAACCACATTTTCCCCACATTTCTGTGGTGGAAAGTTCTGGAATCTGCGTGGATCCACAAATTTCCACCCACCCCGCGTTCCCCAAAGTCTTACGAGAAAAATGGTACCTCACTTGTGTGGGTCGGCCTAGTGCCTGCGACAGGAAACGGCGCAAAGCGCAACGTGGACACACCTCAATTTCGCAGTGAAAAATGACCCTTTTTTGGCAAAGTGCCTAGCTGTAGTTTTTGAACCCTAGCTCTGCCGGCACCTAGGAAACCTAGCAAACCTATACATTTTTGAAAACTAGACACCCAGGGAATCCAGGATGGGGTGACTTGACTGCCTCCCACCAGGTTCTGTTACCCAGAATCCCTTGCAAACCTAAAAAATTGTCAAAAAAACCACATTTTCCCCACATTTCTGTGGTGGAAAGTTCTGGAATCTGCGTGGATCCACAAATTTCCACCCACCCCGCGTTCCCCAAAGTCTTACGAGAAAAATGGTACCTCACTTGTGTGAGGTCGGCCTAGTGCCTGCGACAGGAAACGGCGCAAAACGCAACGTGGACACACCTCAATTTCGCAGTGAAAAATGACCCTTTTTTGGCAAAGTGCCTAGCTGTAGTTTTGAACCCTAGCTCTGCCGGCACCTAGGAAACCTAGCAAACCTATACATTTTTGAAAACTAGACACCCAGGGAATCCAGGATGGGGTGACTTGACTGCCTCCCACCAGGTTCTGTTACCCAGAATCCCTTGCAAACATAAACAATTGTCAAAAAAACACATTTTCCCCACATTTCTGTGGTGGAAAGTTCTGGAATCTGCGTGGATCCACAAATTTCCACCCACCCCGCGTTCCCCAAAGTCTTCCGAGAAAAATGGTACCTCACTTGTGTGGGTCGGCCTAGTGCCTGCGACAGGAAACGGCGCAAAACGCAAGCGTGGTCACACCTCAATTTCGCAGTGAAAAATGACCCTTTTTTGGCAAAGTGCCTAGCTGTAGTTTTGAACCCTAGCTCTGCCGGCACCTAGGGAAACCTAGCAAACCTATACATTTTTGAAAACTAGACACCCAGGGAATCCAGGATGGGGTGACTTGACTGCCTCTCACCAGGTTCTGTTACCCAGAATCCCTTGCAAACCTAAAAAATTGTCAAAAAACCACATTTTCCCCACATTTCTGTGGTGGAAAGTTCTGGAATCTGCGTGGATCCACAAATTTCCACCCACCCGCGTTCCCCAAAGTCTTCCGAGAAAAATGGTGCCTCACTTGTGTGGGTCGGCCTAGTGCCCGCGACAGGAAACGGCGCAAAGCGCAACGTGGACACACCTCAATTTCGCAGTGAAAAATGACCCTTTTTTGGCAAAGTGCCTAGCTGTAGTTTTTGAACCCTAGCTCTGCCGGCACCTAGGAAACCTAGCAAACCTATACATTTTTGAAAACTAGACACCCAGGGAATCCAGGATGGGGTGACTTGACTGCCTCCCACCAGGTTCTGTTACCCAGAATCCCTTGCAAACCTAACAAATTGTCAAAAAAACCACATTTTCCCCACATTTCTGTGGTGGAAAGTTCTGGAATCTGCGTGGATCCACAAATTTCCACCCACCCGCGTTCCCCAAAGTCTTACGAGAAAAATGGTACCTCACTTGTGTGGGTCGGCCTAGTGCCTGCGACAGGAAACGGCGCAAAGCGCAACGTGGTCACACCTCAATTTCGCAGTGAAAAATGACCCTTTTTTGGCAAAGTGCCTAGCTGTAGTTTTTGAACCCTACGCTCTGCCGGCACCTAGGAAACCTAGCAAACCTATACATTTTTGAAAACTAGACACCCAGGGAATCCAGGATGGGGTGACTTGACTGCCTCCCACCAGGTTCTGTTACCCAGAATCCCTTGCAAACCTAAAAAATTGTCAAAAAAACACATTTTCCCCACATTTCTGTGGTGGAAAGTTCTGGAATCTGCGTGGATCCACAAATTTCCACCCACCCGCGTTCCCCAAAGTCTTACGAGAAAAATGGTACCTCACTTGTGTGGGTCGGCCTAGTGCCCGCGACAGGAAACGGCGCAAAGCGCAACGTGGTCACACCTCAATTTCGCAGTGAAAAATGACCCTTTTTGGCAAAGTGCCTAGCTGTAGTTTTTGAACCCTAGCTCTGCCGGCACCTAGGAAACCTAGCAAACCTATACATTTTTGAAAACTAGACACCCAGGGGAATCCAGGATGGGGTGACTTGACTGCCTCCCACCAGGTTCTGTTACCCAGAATCCCTTGCAAACCATAAACAATTGTCAAAAAAACCACATTTTCCCCACATTTCTGTGGTGGAAAGTTCTGGAATCTGCGTGGATCCACAAATTTCCACCCACCCGCGTTCCCCAAAGTCTTCCGAGAAAAATGGTACCTCACTTGTGTGGGTCGGCCTAGTGCCTGCAACAGGAAACGGCGCAAAACGCAACGTGGTCACACCTCAATTTCGCAGTGAAAAATGACCCTTTTTTGGCAAAGTGCCTAGCTGTAGTTTTTGAACCCTAACTCTGCCGGCACCTAGGAAACCTAGCAAACCTATACATTTTGAAAACTAGACACCCAGGGAATCCAGGATGGGGTGACTTGACTGCCTCCCACCAGGTTCTGTTACCCAGAATCCCTTGCAAACCTAAAAAATTGTCAAAAAAACACATTTTCCCCACATTTCTGTGGTGGAAAGTTCTGGAATCTGCGTGGATCCACAAATTTCCACCCACCCGCGTTCCCCAAAGTCTTCCGAGAAAAATGGTACCTCACTTGTGTGGGTCGGCCTAGTGCCTGCGACAGGAAACGGCGCAAAGCGCAAGCGTGGTCACACCTCAATTTCGCAGTGAAAAATGACCCTTTTTGGCAAAGTGCCTAGCTGTAGTTTTTGAACCCTAGCTCTGCCGGCACCTAGGAAACCTAGCAAACCTATACATTTTTGAAAACTAGACACCCAGGGAATCCAGGATGGGGTGACTTGACTGCCTCCCACCAGGTTCTGTTACCCAGAATCCCTTGCAAACACTAAAAAATTGTCAAAAAACCACATTTTCCCCACATTTCTGTGGTGGAAAGTTCTGGAATCTGCGTGGATCCACAAATTTCCACCCACCCCGCGTTCCCCAAAGTCTTACGAGAAAAATGGTACCTCACTTGTGTGGGTCGGCCTAGTGCCCGCGACAGGAAACGGCGCAAAGCGCAACGTGGACACACCTCAATTTCGCAGTGAAAAATGACCCTTTTTGGCAAAGTGCCTAGCTGTAGTTTTTGAACCCTAGCTCTGCCGGCACCTAGGGAAACCTAGCAAACCTATACATTTTTGAAAACTAGACACCCAGGGGAATCCAGGATGGGGTGACTTGACTGCCTCCCACCAGGTTCTGTTACCCAGAATCCCTTGCAAACCTAAAAAATTGTCAAAAAAACCACATTTTCCCCACATTTCTGTGGTGGAAAGTTCTGGAATCTGCGTGGATCCACAAATTTCCACCCACCCGCGTTCCCCAAAGTCTTCCGAGAAAAATGGTACCTCACTTGTGTGGGTTGGCCTAGTGCCTGCGACAGGAAACGGCGCAAAGCGCAACGTGGTCACACCTCAATTTCGCAGTGAAAAATGACCCTTTTTTGGCAAAGTGCCTAGCTGTAGTTTTGAACCCTAGCTCTGCCGGCACCTAGGGAAACCTAGCAAACCTATACATTTTTGAAAACTAGACACCCAGGGAATCCAGGATGGGGTGACTTGACTGCCTCCCACCAGGTTCTGTTACCCAGAATCCCTTGCAAACCTAAAAAATTGTCCAAAAAAACCACATTTTCCTCACATTTCTGTGGTGGAAAGTTCTGGAATCTGCGTGGATCCACAAATTTCCACCCACCCGCGTTCCCCAAAGTCTTCCAGAGAAAAATGGTACCTCACTTGTGTGGGTCGGCCTAGTGCCTGCGACAGGAAACGGCGCAAAGCGCAACGTGGACACACCTCAATTTCGCAGTGAAAAATGACCCTTTTATGGCAAAGTGCCTAGCTGTAGTTTTGAACC
Source organism: Calotriton arnoldi (assembly GCA_963921515.1). Lineage (NCBI taxonomy): Eukaryota > Metazoa > Chordata > Amphibia > Caudata > Salamandridae > Calotriton > Calotriton arnoldi. Next base: position 11,248 of record CAWUFW010027418.1, on the reverse strand, counting down.
CTAGCTCTGCCGGCACCTAGGAAACCTAGCAAACCTATACATTTTTGAAAACTAGACACCCAGGGGAATCCAGGATGGGGTGACTTGACTGCCTCCCACCAGGTTCTGTTACCCAGAATCCCTTGCAAACCTAAAACATTGTCCAAAAAACACATTTTCCCCACATTTCTGTGGTGGAAAGTTCTGGAATCTGCGTGGATCCACAAATTTCCACCCACCCCGCGTTCCCCCAAAGTCTTCCGAGAAAAATGGTACACTCACTTGTGTGGGTCGGCCTAGTGCCTGCGACAGGAAAGCGGCGCAAAGCGCAGCGTGGTCACACCTCAATTTCGCAGTGAAAAATGACCCTTTTTGGCAAAGTGCCTAGCTGTAGTTTTTGAACCCTACCTCTGCCGGCACCTAGGGAAACCTAGCAAACCTATACATTTTTGAAAACTAGACACCCAGGGAATCCAGGATGGGGTGACTTGACTGCCTCCCACCAGGTTCTGTTACCCAGAATCCCTTGCAAACCTAAACAATTGTCAAAAAAACACATTTTCCCCACATTTCTGTGGTGGAAAGTTCTGGAATCTGCGTGGATCCACAAATTTCCACCCACCCCGCGTTCCCAAAGTCTTACGAGAAAAATGGTACCTCACTTGTGTGGGTCGGCCTAGTGCCCGCGACAGGAAACGGCGCAAAGCGCAAGCGTGGTCACACCTCAATTTCGCAGTGAAAAATGACCCTTTTTTGGCAAAGTGCCTAGCTGTAGTTTTTGAACCCTACCTCTGCCGGCACCTAGGGAAACCTAGCAAACCTATACATTTTTGAAAACTAGACACCCAGGGAATCCAGGATGGGGTGACTTGACTGCCTCCCACCAGGTTCTGTTACCCAGAATCCCTTGCAAACCTAAAAAATTGTCAAAAAAACACATTTTCCCCACATTTCTGTGGTGGAAAGTTCTGGAATCTGCGTGGATCCACAAATTTCCACCCACCCCGCGTTCCCCAAAGTCTTCCGAGAAAAATGGTACCTCACTTGTGTGGGTCGGCCTAGTGCCTGCGACAGGAAACGGCGCAAAGCACAACGTGGTCACACCTCAATTTCGCAGTGAAAAATGACCCTTTTTTGGCAAAGTGCCTAGCTGTAGTTTTGAACCCTAGCTCTGCCGGCACCTAGGGAAACCTAGCAAACCTATACATTTTTGAAAACTAGACACCCAGGGAATCCAGGATGGGGTGACTTGACTGCCTCCCACCAGGTTCTGTTACCCAGAATCCCTTGCAAACCTAAACAATTGTCAAAAAAACACATTTTCCCCACATTTCTGTGGTGGAAAGTTCTGGAATCTGCGTGGATCCACAAATTTCCACCCACCCCGCGTTCCCCAAAGTCTTACGAGAAAAATGGTGCCTCACTTGTGTGGGTCGGCCTAGTGCCCGCGACAGGAAACGGCGCAAAGCGCAGCATGGTCACACCTCAATTTCGCAGTGAAAAATGACCCTTTTTTGGCAAAGTGCCTAGCTGTAGTTTTTGAACCCTACCTCTGCCGGCACCTAGGGAAACCTAGCAAACCTATACATTTTTGAAAACTAGACACCCAGGGAATCCAGGATGGGGTGACTTGACTGCCTCCCACCAGGTTCTGTTACCCAGAATCCCTTGCAAACCTAAAAAATTGTCAAAAAAACACATTTTCCCCACATTTCTGTGGTGGAAAGTTCTGGAATCTGCGTGGATCCACAAATTTCCACCCACCCCGCGTTCCCCAAAGTCTTACGAGAAAAATGGTGCCTCACTTGTGTGGGTCGGCCTAGTGCCTGCGACAGGAAACGGCGCAAAACGCAGCGTGGTCACACCTCAATTTCGCAGTGAAAAATGACCCTTTTTTGGCAAAGTGCCTAGCTGTAGTTTTTGAACCCTACCTCTGCCGGCACCTAGGAAACCTAGCAAACCTATACATTTTTGAAAACTAGACACCCAGGGAATCCAGGATGGGGTGACTTGACTGCCTCCCACCAGGTTCTGTTACCCAGAATCCCTTGCAAACCTAAAAATTGTCCAAAAAACACATTTTCCCCACATTTCTGTGGTGGAAAGTTCTGGAATCTGCGTGGATCCACAAATTTCCACCCACCCGCGTTCCCCAAAGTCTTACGAGAAAAATGGTACCTCACTTGTGTGGGTCGGCCTAGTGCCTGCGACAGGAAACGGCGCAAAGCACTAGCGTGGTCACACCTCAATTTCGCAGTGAAAAATGACCCTTTTTTGGCAAAGTGCCTAGCTGTAGTTTTGAACCCTACCTCTGCCGGCACCTAGGGAAACCTAGCAAACCTATACATTTTTGAAAACTAGACACCCAGGGAATCCAGGATGGGGTGACTTGACTGCCTCCCACCAGGTTCTGTTACCCAGAATCCCTTGCAAACCTAAAAAATTGTCAAAAAACCACATTTTCCCCACATTTCTGTGGTGGAAAGTTCTGGAATCTGCGTGGATCCACAAATTTCCACCCACCCCGCGTTCCCCAAAGTCTTCCGAGAAAAATGGTACCTCACTTGTGTGGGTCGGCCTAGTGCCTGCGACAGGAAACGGCGCAAAACGCAACGTGGTCACACCTCAATTTCGCAGTGAAAAATGACCCTTTTTTGGCAAAGTGCCTAGCTGTAGTTTTTGAACCCTACCTCTGCCGGCACCTAGGAAACCTAGCAAACCTATACATTTTTGAAAACTAGACACCCAGGGAATCCAGGATGGGGTGACTTGACTGCCTCCCACCAGGTTCTGTTACCCAGAATCCCTTGCAAACCTAAAAAATTGTCAAAAAACACATTTTCCCCACATTTCTGTGGTGGAAAGTTCTGGAATCTGCGTGGATCCACAAATTTCCACCCACCCCGCGTTCCCCAAAGTCTTCCGAGAAAAATGGTACCTCACTTGTGTGGGTCGGCCTAGTGCCTGCGACAGAAACGGCGCAAAGCGCAGCGTGGTCACACCTCAATTTCGCAGTGAAAAATGACCCTTTTTGGCAAAGTGCCTGGCTGTAGTTTTGAACCCTACCTCTGCCGGCACCTAGGAAACCTAGCAAACCTATACATTTTTTGAAAACTAGACACCCAGGGAATCCAGGATGGGGTGACTTGACTGCCTCCCACCAGGTTCTGTTACCCAGAATCCCTTGCAAACCTAAAAAATTGTCAAAAAAAACACATTTTCCCCACATTTCTGTGGTGGAAAGTTCTGGAATCTGCGTGGATCCACAAATTTCCACCCACCCCGCGTTCCCCAAAGTCTTCCGAGAAAAATGGTACCTCACTTGTGTGGAGTCGGCCTAGTGCCTGCGACAGGAAAGCAGCGCAAAACGCAACGTGGTCACACCTCAATTTCGCAGTGAAAAATGACCCTTTTTTGGCAAAGTGCCTAGCTGTAGTTTTTGAACCCTACCTCTGCCGGCACCTAGGGAAACCTAGCAAACCTATACATTTTGAAAACTAGACACCCAGGGGAATCCAGGATGGGGTGACTTGACTGCCTCCCACCAGGTTCTGTTACCCAGAATCCCTTGCAAACATAAACAATTGTCAAAAAAACACATTTTCCCCACATTTCTGTGGTGGAAAGTTCTGGAATCTGCGTGGATCCACAAATTTCCACCCACCCCGCGTTCCCCAAAGTCTTCCGAGAAAAATGGTACCTCACTTGTGTGGGTCGGCCTAGTGCCCGCGACAGGAAACGGCGCAAAACGCACAACGTGGTCACACCTCCAATTTCGCAGTGAAAAATGACCCTTTTTGGCAAAGTGCCTAGCTGTAGTTTTGAACCCTACCTCTGCCGGCACCTAGGAAACCTAGCAAAACCTATACATTTTTGAAAACTAGACACCCAGGGAATCCAGGATGGGGTGACTTGACTGCCTCCCACCAGGTTCTGTTACCCAGAATCCCTTGCAAACCTAAAAAATTGTCCAAAAAAACACATTTTCCCCACATTTCTGTGGTGGAAAGTTCTGGAATCTGCGTGGATCCACAAATTTCCACCCACCCCGCGTTCCCCAAAGTCTTCCGAGAAAAATGGTACCTCACTTGTGTGGGTCGGCCTAGTGCCTGCGACAGGAAACTGGCGCAAAGCGCAGCGTGGTCACACCTCAATTTTGCAGTGAAAAATGACCCTTTTTTGGCAAAGTGCCTAGCTGTAGTTTTTGAACCCTAGCTCTGCCGGCACCTAGGAAACCTAGCAAACCTATACATTTTTGAAAACTAGACACCCAGGGAATCCAGGATGGGGTGACTTGACTGCCTCCCACCAGGTTCTGTTACCCAGAATCCCTTGCAAACCTAAAAAATTGTCAAAAAAACCACATTTTCCCCACATTTCTGTGGTGGAAAGTTCTGGAATCTGCGTGGATCCACAAATTTCCACCCACCCGCGTTCCCCAAAGTCTTCCGAGAAAAATGGTACCTCACTTGTGTGGGTCGGCCTAGTGCCCGCGACAGGAAACGGCGCAAAGCGCAGCGTGGTCACACCTCAATTTCGCAGTGAAAAATGACCCTTTTTTGGCAAAGTGCCTAGCTGTAGTTTTGAACCCTACCTCTGCCGGCACCTAGGGAAACCTAGCAAACCTATACATTTTGAAAACTAGACACCCAGGGAATCCAGGATGGGGTGACTTGACTGCCTCCCACCAGGTTCTGTTACCCAGAATCCCTTGCAAACATAAAAAATTGTCAAAAAAACCACATTTCCCCACATTTCTGTGGTGGAAAGTTCTGGAATCTGCGTGGATCCACAAATTTCCTACCCACCCAGCGTTCCCCAAAGGTCTTACGAGAAAAATGGTACCTCACTTGTGTGGGTCGGCCTAGTGCCCGCGACAGGAAACGGGCGCAAAACGCTAGCGTGGTCACACCTCCAATTTCGCAGTGAAAAATGACCCTGTTTTGGCAAGAGGTGCCTAGCTGTAGTTTTTGAACCCTAGCTCTGCCGGCACCTAGGAAACCTAGCAAACCTATACATTTCTGAAAACTAGACACCCAGGGAATCCAGGATGGGGTGACTTGACTGCCTCCCACCAGGTTCTGTTACCCAGAATCCCTTGCAAACCTAACAATTGTCCAAAAAAACCACATTTTCCCCACATTTCTGTGGTGGAAAGTTCTGGAATCTGCGTGGATCCACAAATTTCCCCACCACGCGTTCCCCAAAGTCTTCCGAGAAAAATGGTACCTCACTTGTGTAGGTAGGCACAGTGGCTGCAACAGGGAGATGGCCCAAAATCGTACTCTGGAGACTTCAAAAAGATTACCTATAGCAAAAACTACCTGGTTTTGGGGGGCACCTGAGATTTTGGCCCCGGGCTCAGCGGCCATCTTGGGGAAAGTACCAACCCAAACATTTCTGACAGCCAGACACCCAGGGGGAGTCCAATGAGAGTATGGCTTGCCTGGATCCCCCAACGTTTTCCCTGCCCAGAATTCAATGCAAACCTTAAATTTAGCTGAAAAAAGCACATTTCCACACATATTTTTGTGTGGAATCACCGATCGCCCGCACAAATGTCCTACCACCCAGCGCATTCCCCTTGTTCTCCCGAGTAAAATGATACCTCACTTGTGTAGGGTGTCCAAAAGCAGAATTGGCTAAAACGTATTTTTAGAAATGTAAGCCCCAGAATTCATGGTGCTTTATACTATAAGTCCCTATGTTTTGGGCTCTTCCTAGCCACAGGCCTTTTGGCCCACCCACACAAGTGAGGTATCATTTACTCAGTGGAGGCTAAATGAAGGCTTGCTGGGTGGCTCGGATTTGTCTGTGCGGCTGATGATTCCACGCAAGAATATCGTGGAATAATGTGGTTTTTCGGCTAAATTTGATGTTTGCATGGCATTCTGGGTAGGGAGCGTTGGGGATCCACTGCAAGCCATACCTCATTGGACTCCCGAGTGACTAGTTTTCAGAAATGTTTGGGTTTGGTACTTTACCAAGATGGCCACTGAGCCCAGGGCCAAAATCTCAGGTGCCCTCAAACCAGGTAGTTTTGCTATAGGCAATTTTGAAGTCTCCAGAGTACGATTTGGGCCGATTCCTGTTGCGGCCATTGTCACCTGCACACAAGTGAGCTACCATTTTATCGGGAGGCCTGGAACGCTGGTGGGAGGAAATCTGTGGATCACGCATTCAGAACTTTCACCACAGAAATGTGAGAAAAAAGTGCATTTTCAGCAAGAATTTGAGGTTTGCAGGATTCTGAGTAGATGATGATGGGGACCCCACACAAGCCATCTGGACTCGCCTGGGTGTCTAGTTTCCAGAAATGTGTGGAGTTAGGTAGGATTCCTAGATGGCTGCCGAGCCCAGAAAACTCATGGACCCCCATGCAAAACCAGGTTGGTTTGTGATAGGTAATTATGATGTCGCCTCAATAGCTTTTGAGCCCTTGCCTGTCGCGGTCTGACCCAGCACGCAAGTGAGGTTACCATTGCATCGGGAGATCTGGGGAATGCTGGGTGGGAGAAATTGTGAGATCCACGCAGTTCCAGAACTTTCCACCACAAAAATATGAGAAAAGTGAATTTTTCAGCAAAATTCCAGGTTTGCAGGGGATTCTGGGTAAAGAAAACGTTGGGGGATCCATGCAAGCCATACCTCCCTGGAATCCCTGGGTGTCTAGTTTTCAGAAATGTGTGGGTTTGGTAGGTTTCTCTAGGTGGCCCGTCGAGCCGGAGCCAAGTCATGGGACCTGCCTTGCAAAACCAGGTCGTTTTGTGATAGGCAATTTTGATGTCGCCCTCAATACGTTTTGGGCCCTTGCCTGTCGCGGGTACTTGTGGCTCCCACCAGAGTGAGGCACCATTTTTATCGCGGAGACCAGGGGAACGCTGGCTGGTAGGAAATTTGTGTCAGCCCAGTGATGCCACAACTTTCCCACACACAAATGTGTGAAAAAAGTGATTTTATTTCAGCTAAATTTAGAGGTTTGCAGGAATTCTGGGTAAGAAAGCGTTGGGGGATCCACACAAGCCATACCTCCCTGGAATCCCCGGGTGTCTAGTTTTCAGAAATGTGTGGGGTTTGTAGGTTTCCCTGGATGGCCGCCGAACCCGGGGCCAAAACCCAGGTAACCCCTGTTGCAAAACCAGGTTGGTTTGTGATAGGTAATTTGATGTCGCCTCACTAGGTTTTGGCCCTTGCCTGTCACTGGTACTTGACCCCCACACAAGTGAGGTACCATTTTTCTCGGAAGACTTTGAGAATGCGGGGTGAGTGGAATTTTGTGGATCCACACAGATTTCAGAACTTTCCACCACAGAAATGTGAGGAAAATGTGTTTTTTTGTACACATTTTGAGGTTTGCAAGGGATTCTGGGTAACAGAACCTGGTGAGAGCCAGTCACGTCACCCATCCTGGATTCCCCTGGGTGTCTGAGTTTTCAAAAAATGTACAGGTTTGCTAGGTTTCCCTATGTGCCTAGCATGGCTATAGGGCCCAAAATTCACAGGTAGGCATGATTGCTAAAAGCAAATCCGTTCTAGTCGGCTTTCTGCCACCCTGGGGAGTATCGGGGGTGGGGTTGCCCCTATATGCACCCCAAGGGGGCAGAAACACTGTGGCTGGTTTTTTGGGGGGTAGGGGGCATTGGTATGCCCATTCTGGGCAACCCCACATATAAAAGCCAGCGTAGTCGTTGGCGTCTGAGTGGAGCTTTTTGCCCCCTGGGGTGTAGATTGGGGACTACTGCCCCCATCTTCCCCCAGGGGGGCAGAAAGGCTGTAATTGTTGCGGGTGGGGGCATTGACATGCCCGTTTTGGGCAGCCCCACCCTAATTGAAATTTGCCCCCAAAAATCCCTGGCGTCTAGTGGGCCTTTTGCCCCCGGGCAGATTGGGGGCTTCTGCCCCATCTGCCCCCAGGGAGGCAGGAAGGCTGTAATTTTTGCGGGGGAGGGATGAGGCATGGGCATGCCCGTTTTGGGCAGCCCCCACCTAATTCAAATTTGCCCAAAAAAATCCCTGGCGTCTAGTGGGCTTTTGCCCCCGGCGAGGGTATGGTTTGAGGGCTAATGCCCCCATCTGCCCCCAGAAGTCCACTAGATGCCAGGGAGTGTTTGGGCAAGTTATAGTTAGGTGAGACACATGGGCATGCCTATGCCCACCTAATAAAATTTGCCCCAAAAATCCCTGGCATCTAGGTGGGCTTTTGCCCCCGGGGGCAGATTGGGGCTTCTGCCCCATCTGCCCCCAGGGAGGCAGGAAGGCTGTAATTTTTGCGGGGAAGGGGGTGGGGGGCATGGGCATGCCTATTTTGGGCAGCCCCACCTAATTCAAATTTGCCGAAAAAAGATCCCTGGCGTCTAGTGGGCTCTTGCCCCCAGCAGGGTGCAGATTGGGGGCTAATGCCCCCATCTGCCCCCCATGGGGGCAGGAAGTCCACTAAACGCCAGGGAGTTTTACGGGCAAATTTACATTAGGGAGTATGGGCTGCCCAAAACGAGCATGCCAATGCCCACCCTAATTAAAATTGCCCAAAAAAATCCCTGATGTCTAGTGGGCTTTTTGCCCCCGAGGGCAGATTGGGGGCTACTGGCCCATCTGCCCCAGAGGCAGAAGGCTGTTATTTTCGGGGAGGGGGTGGGAGGCATGGGCATGCCCATTTTGGGAGCCCCCACCTAATTCAAATTTGCCCCAAAAAACTCCTGGCGTCTAGTGGGCTTTGCCTCCCCAGCGGGGGCAGGATTGAGGCTAATGCCACCATCTGATCCACAGGGGAAAAAGCCCACTAGGCCCAGGGAGTTTTGGGCAAACCATTAGGGTGGGGGCTGCTCAAAGCTAGGCATGCCAATGCCCCCACCCAAATTAAAATTTGCCCAAAAAAATCCCTGGCGTCTAGTGGGCTTTTGCCCCACCGAGGGGGCAGATTGGGGCCTACTGCCCCATCTGCCCCCAGGGGGGCAGGAAGACTGTTATTTTTGTGGGGGAGGGGGTGGGGCATGGGCATGCCCGTTTTGGAAACCCCACCCTAATTCAAATCGCCCTAAAAACTCCATGGGGTCTAGTGGGCTCTTTGTCCCCGCGGTAGTGCAGATTGAGGGCTAATGCCCCCATCTGGCCTCAGGGCAAACAGCCCACTAGGACGCTCAGCGAGCAAATTTTAATAAGTGGGGGCTGCCCAAAGCGAACCTAGTATTTGCTGAAAAAAATCCCTGGCGCCTAGTGGGCTTTTTTGCCCCGGAGGGCAGATTGGGGGCTACTGCCCCATCTGCCCCCAGAGAGCAGGAAGGCTGTTATTTTTTCGGGGGAGGGGGTGGGGGCATGGGCATGCCCATTTTGGGAGCCCCACCTAATTCAAATTTGCCCCAAAAAACTCCTGGTCTAGTAGGCTTTTTGCCCCCGGCAGGGCAGATTGGGGCAAATGCCCCCATCTGCCCCCAGGAGGCAAAAGCCCACTAGACGCCAGGGAGTTTTGGGCAAATTTTAAGTAGGGTGGGGGCTGCCCAAAACGGGCATGCCAATGCCCCACCCTAATTAAAATTTGCCCAAAATCCCTGGGGTCTAGTGGGCTCTTATGCCCCCGAGGCTGGATTGGGGGCTGCTGCCCCATCTGCCCCCAGGGGGCAGGAAAACTGTTATTTTTGTGGAAGAGGGGGTGGGGGCATGGGCATGCCCGTTTGGGGCCAGCCCCACCCTAGTCCAAATTTGCCCAAAACTCCCTGGCGTCTAGTGGGCTTTTGCCCCCGGTGGGGCAGATTGGGGCTAATGCCCCATCTGACCAGAGGGGACAAAGCCCACTAGATGCAGGAGTTCCCGGGCAAGTGTAAGTGGGCTCTAAATGGCTAATGCCCCACCTAATTAAAGTTTGCAAAAAAATTACTGGCGTCTAGTGGGCTTTTTGCCCCCCGAGGGCAGATTGGGGGCTACGCCCCCTGCACTGAAACATGGAAGGCTTATTGCTGCGAGGGAGGGGGTGGGGGCATGGGCTTGCCCATTTGGGCAGCCCCACCTAATTCAAATTTGCCCCAAAAAAATCCCTGGTGACTAGGGGCTTTTTGCCCCCGGCGAGGCAGGATTGGGGGCTGCCCAAAACAGGCATGCCAATGCCCCACCCTAATGTAAAATTTGCCCCAAAAAATCCCTGGCGTCTAGTGGGCTTTTTGCCCCCGAGGGGCAAATTGGGGGCTACTGCCCCATCTTCCCCCAGAGGGGGCAGGAAGGCTGTTATTTTTGCGGGAGAGGGGGTGGGGGCATGGGCATGCCCGTTTTGGGAGGCCCCACCTAATTCAAATTTGCCCCAAAAAATCCCTGAGCGTCTAGTGGGCTTTTGCCCCCAGCGGGGGCAGATTGGGGCTAATGCCCCCATCTGCCCCCAGGAAGCAGAAGAGTCCACTAGATGCCAGGGAGTTTTTGGGCACATTTTAATTAGGGTGGGGGCTGCCCAAAATGGGCATGCCAATGCCCTCACTCCAAGTAAAATTTGCCCATAAAATCCTGGCGTCTACTGCCCCAGCTGCCCCCAGGAGTGGCAGAAAGGCTGTCATTTTGCGGTGGTGTGTGGGGGCATGGGCATGCCCATGTTGGGCAGCCCCCACCACAAATTATAATTTAAAAAAATCCCTGGCATATAGTGGGCTTTTTCCCCCAGGGGGGGCAGAAAGGCTGTCAATTTTAGCGGGGTGGGGGCATGGACATGCCCTTTGTATGAGCAGCCCCCACCTAATAAATTATGGGGCAAACAAAAATATCCCTGGGGTCTAGTGGGATTTTTTCCCCCGGGGGGCAGATTGGGGGCTACTGCCCCATCTGCCCCAGAGAGAGCAAAAAGTCTAAATCGCACCAAAAAAATTGGGGGAGCAAAAGCCCTTGCCCAAGGGGCTGCTCCCCCTCCCTGGTGTCTAGTGGATGGTACCCTGCTTGGGGATCCACTGGGAGGGTACCATTGGAAAGGAGATTCTCCCTTTCCAGTGATACTCTCCCGTCTTTCTACGTGCCCGGGGGGCTGAGGATAGCCCCTGAGCACATGAAAGTGAAAGCTGAAATGAGCCTAAAGGCTCATTTCAGTTTCGATTTCTGTGCAATGAGGACAGCGCGACGTGCGCGCTGATCCTCATGGCACAGAAACCAGGAGAGACCTCGGGAGCTGGGAAGCTCCTCCCCAGCTACCAACGTCACAGGGGTGAAATAGAAATCCCTCTGCTGTCTGCAGCAGAGGATTTGTGCCCCTGGCCTCATGACCAGGAATGGTTCCGTCAAAAGCACAGGGCACCGATGCTCA